>ONZH01000617.1:0-114225 GCA_900303285.1 Rhinella marina | reverse complement strand
CACAGAACATCATCCGTGCCCTGACCAATGCTGTTTCTGAGAAGGTCCACCTAACCGCGGACACGTGGACAAGTGCTGCCGGGCAGGGACACTATATATCACTGATGGCACATTGGGTTAATTTGGTGGAGGCTGGGACCGAGTCTGACCCTGGGGCCGCTCATGTACTGCCCACACCGAGGATTGCGGGGCCTACCTCGGTCACGGTCTCTCAGACGTATTATGCCTCCTCCTCCGACCCCTCCTCCTCCTCCACCTCCTCCTCCACCTCCTCCTCCGAATTACCATCCGTGGGCATGGCACCTTCAGTCGGTAGCTCTAGGCGCTGCAGCAGTGCCGTGGGTAAGCGCCAGCAGGCGGTGCTCAAACTGCTGAGCTTAGGTGACAAAAGGCACACCGCCCAAGAGCTGTTACAGGGCATCACGGCGCAGACCAATCTGTGGCTGGCACCGCTGAACCTCAAGCCAGGCATGGTTGTGTGTGACAACGGGCGTAACCTGGTGGCGGCTCTGCAACTCGGCAGACTGATACATGTGCCATACCTGGCCCACGTGTTCAATCTAATAGTTCAGCGGTTCCTCAAGACATACCCCAATCTGTCTGATTTGCTCACCAAGGTGCGCCGCATCTGTGCGCATTTCCGCAAGTCGACCACAGATGCTGCCACTCTCAGGGCAGCGCAGCGCCGCCTACAACTGCCCACTCAGCAACTGTTGTGCGACGTGCCCACAAGATGGAATTCGACATTAAACATGTTATCCAGAGTTTACCAGCAGCGCAGAGCGATTGTAGACTGCCAGATGTCAACTTCCACCAGAACTGGTAGTCAGGTCACTCAGATTCCTCAAGTCTACAATGAGGAGTGGACGTGGATGTCTGATATCTGCCAGGTGTTCACCAATTTTGAGGAGTCAACACAGATGGTCAGGGGCGATGCCGCCATTATCAGCCTCACCATCCCGCTGCTTTGCCTGTTGAAAAACTCACTGCTCAGCATCAAGTCGGATGCTTTGCGCTTGTCACAAGAGACAGTGGAGGAAGATACGTCGCTTGATAGCCAGAGCACCCTCCGGTCTGTTTCTCAGCGCGTATCGGAGGAGGGGGAAGAGGATGAGGAGGAAGAGGAGGAGAATGTCGGCGAGACAGAAGAGGGTACCAGTGCTCAGTCCTTCTTAACTCTTGAGCGTGTATGGGCTGAAGAGGAGGACTTGGAGGAGGAGGAGGAGGAGGAAATGGAGTCAGGCCAGTGAGGAGAGGGAATTATTGGCGTGTTGGGACTCTGGCGCACATAGCAGACTTCATGTTAGGCTGCCTATCCCGTGACCCTCGCGTTAGAAGCATTTTTTCAAACACCGATTACTTGGTGTTCACTCTCCTGGACCCACTGTACAAGCAGAACCTTTCCACTCTCATCCCTGTAGAGGAAAGGAGTATGAGAGTGAATCAATATCAACAGTCCTTGGTGCACAAGCTGAAACAATCCTTCCCATCTGACGCCGCTAGCGGCAGAGGGCATGGTTCTGTGGGCCAAGTAGCGAGGGAGAGGAGGTGAGCAGGCAGCTTGTCCAGCACTGGCAGGGGAACGCTCTCCAAGGCCTTTGCCAGTTTTATGTCACCCCAGCAAGACACTGTCACCTGTCCCCAGTCTAGGCAGAGTAGGGGGGAGCTATACAGAAAGATGGTGAGGGAGTACCTAGCTAACCATACCAACGTCCGGACCGATCACTCTGCTCCATACAACTACTGGGTTTCAAAGCTGGACACGTGGCCTGAACTGGCGCTGTACGCCTTGGAGGTTCTGGCCTGCCCTGCCGCTAGCGTGCTGTCAGAGAAGGTATTCAGTGCAGCTGGTGGCATCATCACCGATAAGCGTACATGCCTGTCAACTGACAGCGCTGACAGGCTGACGCTTATTAAAATGAACAAAGCCTGGATTTCACCGGAATTCAAATCTCCTCCGGGGGAAAGCAGCTAAAGATTAACATTACTTATGTATCCTATTCCTCTTCTCTACTCCTCCTACTCCTCCTCCTCCTTGTCGTCTTTGCCTAACGCTGACCCAAAAAACGCAATTTTTTAGAGGTCCAACTGGCACTCTTTTACCACAATTTTTCCGGAGGTCCACCTACAGGCCCTCTCTCTAAACAATTTTTCCGGAGGTCCACCTACAGGCCCTCTCTCCAAACAATTTTTACAGACGTCCACCTACAGGCCCTCTCTCTAAACAATTTTTCCGGAGGTCCACCTACAGGCCCTCTCTCTAAACAGTTTTTCCGGAGGTCCACCTACAGGCCCTCTCTCTAAACAATTTTTCCTGAGGTCCACCTACAGGCCCTCTCTCTGAACAATTTTTCTGGAGGTCCACCTACAGGCCCTCTCTCCAAACAATTTTTCCGGAGGTCCAGCTACAGGAACCAATGAGGTGGAACGAGGGAGTGTTCACACAGTTGTAATCACTTGTGAGGGTTTAAAAGGATGCAGTTTTTGAAACATGGCATCCCCTGAGGAAGCCAGCAGGCGAAACCTGCGTTGGGGCTGAGATATACTGGTCGGTATTTATGTACACTTGTTTGTTAGTTTGTCTGTTTCTATATAGGCTGATAGATGCCTTTCTCATCCTAAACTAATGTTTGCAGCAACATGCTGAATTACTTATGCACTAGGCACTTTATTATGATTTAATATATTGAACAGCTCTTTTGGCCTTTATTTCTTATATAGACAATCAGGGCTGCCATCAGGAATTTCGGGCCCCCTACAGGCAAATTTCGCGGGCCCCCCCCTTTCGGGTAAACTTTACAGATTTGCTGGATGGGCCCCCGATGGCATAGAGAGGGGGCACAGGGACTGCGGATGCCCCCTTGCCCCTTCTTTGGGTATGGCCGGGTAAAAGGGGGACCTTCCACCCCCTTTTTGCCCCTGCTTGCTGGTTAGCAGGGGAGACTAGGGTAGCCGGGAGTACAAGGGGTTAACTGTGCTTGGAGGGGAGGGTTTTGTAGGAGGGATAGATTCCCTTACCTCCCCCCGTTGTTCCCGCCGGTTTTTGGGCTCCTCCCTGGGGTTATTTAGGTCCCGTCTCCACCCCTTCTCTTCCTCTTGGAAAGGAAGCTGGGTTTGTGGAGCTTACCTGCCCCAAGAATGTCCTCCGAGGCGGCCCTCTGTGCGGCGCTCCGGGAGCGTTGTGCTGCGGAAGGTGTAGGGTGGCTGCGCTCCTTCTTGGAGAGCGTGGCTTCCGTGCCTTCCTCCTCTCCCCCTGCGGCTGCGCGGTCCTCCGGCGTTCAAGGCCAGCGGGGGGAGGAGAGTTCTGAGTGTAGTGCGGGGGGCAGACGGTCGAGTCGGCGGTCGCGTCCCCCCGCACGGCTGGGCCATAGTCCGCCGGCCCCATCTTCACATAGGGGGCCCGGCGTGGTTTCTCCTGCGGTAGGCCCTGGTTTGGCTCCTCCCCTTCCTCCTGGACACCGGCTTCCTGGCGCGCAGCTCAGTAGCGCGGGAAGATCAGTGTCCTCCGCAGGGTTCATCATGGGAGCTCAGGCCAGCTCCGTTTCCAGCGATGCCCCCCCTACCCCCCCTCCTTCACAAGGGGTTGTGCTGGGGGTTGTGCCCCCGGCTGAGTTGGCCCCCAGTGCTGATGGGGAGTCTGCTGGGGTGATTCCCCCCCCTTCTCCTGCCACCATTGTTGTCCAGCCTGGTGTTCCCCCGGCTGACCTAGTCCCCCCTCCTTCTTCTGCACCTGTATTGGCCATGGGCCCTCCCTCAAGGGGGTCGCGCCGTCGCCGGCGGCGTTCTGAGTCTTCCTCATCCTCAGACTGCAGGAGGCGTTCCCGTCGTCGAGCTAGGCGACGCCATTCCCGACGCCATTCCAGGGAGTCCGGTAGGAGCCGGCGTTCCAGGTCCTCCAGGTGGCGCTCCCCTTCCTCGTCCGATGGCTCGTCCAGCGCGCCGGGGGAGCCTGTGGTCCAGAGTGGCGGGAGTATGGTCCCCGGTCCATCCAGGGCCGCCAGCGTGGCGCCTGTGCCTGCGACGTCGTCGGCTGTTCCTGCGACTGTGATCCCGCCTTCTCCAGTTCCTGCGGCTGCGGGTGAGCGCCCATATGTGGGGGCCTGGGGGGCTGGATCGGGTGGACAGGATGTGCTGGCGACCCTCCGGGCGTTGGTGGATTGTTTGCAGTCCACTTCGCCGCAGACGGTCCCGGTCGCGTCTACGGGGGCCTCTAGGCCTCCGGTCGTCTTGGCTGGGGTTCATAAGGACGCTCTCTTCTGCGGTGTTAGTCCTCTGGGTTCGCACGTTGATGAACCGACAAGGGAAAAAATCTGGTCCAACCAGTATATTGACATTTGGTCACTGGTGTCTGTGGATCAGCACACTGTGGATAAGGAGCGCCGTTACCCTTCGGACAAGCCTTACGAAAGGAGGCCTAAGGTGGCTAAGACAATGAACAACTGGCTGCAGGCTTTTTCTGTGTTGGGGTGTATCATGGGCCAGCGCCACCCTGACCGCTGCTCTGAGCTTTTTATATATCAGGATATTATTTACAACGCGTATAAGGCTCATGGCGGCAGTGCATGGTGGCGCTATGACGAGGATTTCCGTAGACGTTTAGCTTTGCAGCCAAGTATTGGCTGGGGGGTCAAGGCAACGGATGTCTGGTTGAGGCTTATGACGGCTCCTAGGCCGCAGCCCTTTCTCGGCGCGGCCGCTGGCCCCGGCAATCAGTCCGCGCAGGGACCAGTGGCCGTCCGACGGCCTGGGGCATGCTGGTTATTTAACGAGGGATATTGCAAATTTGCAGCCCTCTGCAAGTACAAGCATGAGTGCTCCATCTGCGGGGCTCCACACACTGCCACCCGTTGTTCCCGTTCTCCCGGAGGTAAGCCGCCAAAGTCTTCCGGTCAGGGTGATCCCAAGGACACCGGTGAGCGTGGTAGAGATGGGGCCGTGGCTCGACAGGTACCCCAATGAGGCAGCGGCTAGAATGTTGCGCAAGGGTTTTTCGGTGGGGTTTTTCATCCCTTTTGTACTGAGTAGGTCCCCTTTTTTTGCTGGTAATTTGAAGTCGGCTAGGGAATTTCCTGAGGTCCTCCGGGACAAAATTGCGAAGGAGGTTGCTTTGGGTAGGATTATGGGCCCTTTCACTGACGTTCCTTTTCCGAATTTGCGGGTTTCTCCATTGGGCGTGGTTCCCAAGAGGGAGCCGGGCAAATTTCGCTTGATTCATCACCTCTCTCATCCCAAGGGTTCGTCAGTGAATGACGCGATTTCCCAGGAGGACGCTTCGGTTTCGTATGTGTCCTTTGACCAGGTGGTTCGCCTGGTTGGTGCGGCTGGTCGGGGCGCCCTCCTGGCTAAATCCGACATTGAGTCGGCGTTTAGGCTTCTCCCGGTCCATCCCGATTGTTTCCACCTGTTGGGCTGTTTTGTGGACGGGGGTTATTATTTTGATACCTGCCTGCCCATGGGTTGTTCGATTTCATGTCATTATTTTGAACTGTTTGGTTCCTTTTTGGAGTGGGTGGTTCGGTTCGAATCTGGTTCCAGTTCCGTCATTCATTATTTAGATGATTTTTTGTTTGTGGCTCCGTCGGCTCAGGAGTGTCAGAGGCTTTTGGACACCTTTTTGGCTTTTATGTCCCGGTTTGGTGTTCCGGTTTCTGCCGAAAAGACGGAAGGTCCGGTCACCTGTTTGTCGTTTCTGGGTATCGAGATTGATTCGGTGGCCATGGTTTTTCGTCTGCCGGCGGACAAGCTGCAGCGGCTTCTACATCTGATTGATGGTTTCCAGGCAGTTAGGAAGGCTTCTCTCCACCAGTTTCAGTCCCTGTTGGGTTTGCTCTGCTTTGCTTGCCGCGTCATGCCCATGGGTAGGGTTTTTTCGCGACGTCTGTCGCTGGCCACTAAGGGTGTTTCAGTTCCTTCTCACCGGATTAGGGTTACTAAGTCTTTGAAGTTGGACCTGTTGGTTTGGCGTGAGTTTCTTCTTTCTTACAACGGCCGTACGTGTTACATGGCCCCAGAGCGGTCCAACGGGGATATCGAGTTGTTTTCCGATGCTTCCGGTTCCTGTGGTTTTGGGGTTGTTTTCGGTAAGCACTGGTGTTATTCTCCCTGGCCCCCCTCCTGGGTTTCCTCGGGCCTTTGCCGTAATTTAACGTTGCTTGAGCTCTTTCCTATTGTGGTGGCTGTTGAACTATGGGGGTCCAGGTTGTCTAACAGCAGAGTCTGCTTTTGGACGGACAATCTGTCGGTGGTGCATGGGGTTAATAGTCTGTCTTCTGCGTCTCTTCCGGTTTTGGCCTTGCTCCGGCATCTTGTTCTGAGGTGTTTGGAGTATAATATATTTTTCCGGTCCCGGCATGTTCCGGGAGTTGAGAATGCTATGGCTGATGCTTTATCTCGTTGCAATTGGCAGGTTTTCCGTACCCTTCACCCGGAGGCGGACCCGGTTGGCCAGGATTGCCCGGCGTACCTGTGGGAGGTAGTGGATCGCAATTGATGGCCTTGGTCGGTGCTTCGGTTTCCCCGGCCACGTGGAGGTCGCATGGTAAGGCGTGGGCGGGCTGGCTGGCGCTGGTGGGTTCCAGAAACGTGGCCAGTTTGTGTTCGGCCAGATTGGAAGTTACTGTGGAGTTCCTTCTACAGCTGCGGGATGCGGGTTGCTCGGCGGCAGTTGCGCAGCGTCGTTTATCAGGCGTGGCCTTTTATTTTCACATGTTTAGCTGGCCTGACGTCACTAAGCATTTTTTGATTCGCCAGGCTTTGAAGGGTTGGAGGAAAGAAGGGGTTCGGGTGGACAAGAGGCGTCCGATTTCGTTTAGGCTGTTGGGTGACCTCATTTCGGCGTGCACGCGCGTGTGCCGGTCGAAGTATGAGGCGGCGCTATTCGCGGCTGGTTTTAGCCTCGCTTTTTTTGGCGCATTGCGTATCGGGGAGTTGGTCCCGGCTTCGCGGACGCATTCCGGGGGTTTATTGTTTGAGGACATTTGTTTAGCCACTGGTGCTTTGCGGATCCGTATTAGGCGTTCGAAAACGGATCAGTACGGGCGCGGGGCATGGATCCCCCTGCTCCCGGTTTCGGGCCCGGTTTGCCCGGTCCAGTTGGTGACCGAGTACTCTTCCCTCCGGGTTCAGGGTTCGCATTTCCTTGCTCACCAGGACGGGTTTCCGCTCACGAAGTTCCAGTTTCTGACGGTATTTCGGTCCTGTTTGGTCAGCGCGGGGGCCCCTCCTGGTGAATTTGGGACTCATTCGTTTAGAATAGGGGCAGCGACGGAGGCTGCTAGGGCGGGTCTCCCGGACGCCGAGGTACAGAGGATAGGGAGATGGCGTTCCAGTTGTTTCGCCCGGTACATTAGGCCGGAATTGCTGCTGTGAGGTTTAAAAAAAAAAAAAAAAAAAAAAAAAAACATTTTTGTTGTATTCTCTTTTGCTCACTGTTGGTTTTTTCTTCTTAGGTCTGATCCACCCGACGGTGTGGGTGCTTGGGCACTCGTATGTGTTTTGGGCGGCTCAGAGAGCGGAGTGCAGGCCGGGCGGCCGGACGCTGGGTTTCCATGGAGTGGAGGTCTTCTGGCGCGGCATAAGAGGACTTCGCTGGTCGCAGCTGCTGCCGGAGGTGGTCGACATTGGACGACGTTCCCATGGTCCGGTGGTTTTGGTGATCCACGCCGGGGGAAACGATCTGGGCTCCTCGAGCGTGGCGGAGTTGCTAACATTGATGCGGTCCGACTTGGAGCGCTTTGCTGCCTTTTTCTCCGAGGTCATTTTAGTCTGGTCGGAGATTGTTCCCCGTTTGTTTTGGTTGGGGGCTCGGGAGGCAGGGTTTGTTGAAAAAGGCAGGCGCACTGTGAATGCGCGCATTTTCGCGCTTTGTGCGTTCGCGGGGCGGAATTGTGGTCAGGCATCGCCAGCTGGAAGGGGATAATCGTTCCCTCTTGAGGCCTGACGGGGTGCACTTGACGGAAATTGGATTAGATATTTTCTTGTCGGGCATCCAGGACGGGATAGAGCAGGCCCTCTGTTTGTTGGGTGGTGGTCGGAGCCCCGTGTGAGGGCGGGTCTCCTCCGTGGCGGTAATGGAGAATTAAAGATGGATGCGGATGGCGGAGGTGCCCGCTGTGGAGAACGGCGGTTGGCATAGCGCTCCGCTACTTGGATACGGTGTTCAGTTGTGCCGAGAAAGTTAAAGTTTTAACGTTTTGATATCTGCTGTGGCCGATCACCGCCCAATAAAAGGAGAGGTTTAAGAGTATTTGTTGTTCTGCCTCATGATTTAAAGCGGGGTTGGGTAACTCCGAGCATATCTAGTGAGGGGTGGAAGGAGAAGAGCAGAGTCGGCCATCTCCTCCTTTCTGCAGTCTGGATGGGCCCCCGATGGCATAGAGAGGGGGCACAGGGACTACGGATGCCCCCTTGCCCCTTCTTTGGGTATGGCCGGGTAAAAGGGGGACCTTCCACCCCCTTTTTGCCCCTGCTTGCTGGTTAGCAGGGGAGACTAGGGTAGCCGGGAGTACAAGGGGTTAACTGTGCTTGGAGGGGAGGGTTTTGTAGGAGGGATAGATTCCCTTACCTCCCCCCGTTGTTCCCGCCGGTTTTTGGGCTCCTCCCTGGGGTTATTTAGGTCCCGTCTCCACCCCTTCTCTTCCTCTTGGAAAGGAAGCTGGGTTTGTCCCGCCCGCCCCCCCCCTTGTTGGGTACGTTTTAGAGGGAGTCGTTTATTTCCTGACAATATTTCTGTTCCAGGTTCTCTGGGTGTTCATTTCAAGTCACAGCAGGCGGTAATGGAGAATTAAAGATGGATGCGGATGGCGGAGGTGCCCGCTGTGGAGAACGGCGGTTGGCATAGCGCTCCGCTACTTGGATACGGTGTTCAGTTGTGCCGAGAAAGTTAAAGTTTTAACGTTTTGATATCTGCTGTGGCCGATCACCGCCCAATAAAAGGAGAGGTTTAAGAGTATTTGTTGTTCTGCCTCATGATTTAAAGCGGGGTTGGGTAACTCCGAGCATATCTAGTGAGGGGTGGAAGGAGAAGAGCAGAGTCGGCCATCTCCTCCTTTCTGCAGTCTTAATATGCAGCAGCCTCCACATAGCACATTACATCTTTCTTTTTTACGGCATATCACAACTGTTTTTTTTGCCCAAAAGATTAATAAGCCTGCTACCGCGACAAGGTAAACTCTTTAGGCAGGATCCTACCCTAGGCTAATGTTTTTACGCTACATGTTATATTATTATTATTCACACACTGATAAACATTTTCAATAGGGAAACACAGTTGCCATTAAATTCAGTTACATGCTTGGAAGTGCAGGGTGTTGAGGCACATTGTGTTGATCTGAGGACTGATGGAGGCACAAGACGCTGATCTGAGGTCTGATGGGGGCACAAGACGCTGACCTGAGGTCTGATGGGGCACAGATGCTGACCTGAGCCTGATGGGGCAAGATGCTGACCTGAGCTCTGATGGGGCCATTGTTTGATCTGAGGTCTGATGGGGGCACGAGACGCTGATCTGAGGTCTGATGGGGGCACAAGACGCTGACCTGAGGTCTGATGGGGGCACAAGACGCTGATCTGAGGTCTGATGGGGGCACAATGTGTTGATCTGAGGTTTATTATGCCTGTTCTGTGACATCACTGTGTGTATTATCCCTGGACTTTGACGTCACTGTGTTTATTATCCCTGTACTGTGACATCACTGTGTGTATTATCCCTGTACTGTGACATCACTGTGTTTATTATCCCTGTACGGTGACATCACTGTGTTTATTATCTCTGTACTGTGACATCACTGTGTTTATTATCCCTGTACTGTGACATCACTGTGTGTATTATCCCTGTACTGTGACATCACTGTGTTTATTATCCCTGTACTGTGACATCACTGTGTTTATTATCTCTGTACTGTGACTTCACTGTGTTTATTATGACTGTACAGTGACATCGCTGTGTTTATTATCCCTGTACAGTGACATCGCTGTGTTTGTTATCCCTGTACAGTGACATCACTGTGTTTATTATCCCTGTACGGTGACATCACTGTGTTTATTATCCCTGTACAGTGACATCACTGTGTTTATTATCCCTGTACAGTGACATTGCTGTGTTTATTATCTCTGTACTGTGACATCACTGTGTGTATTATCCCTGTACGGTGACATCACTGTATTTATTATCCCTGTACTGTGACATCACTGTGTTTATTATCTCTGTACTGTGACATCGCTGTGTATATTTTCCCTGTACAGTGACATCGCTGTGTTTATTATCCCTGTACAGTGACATCACTGTGTTTATTATCCCTGTACAGTGACATCGCTGTGTGTATTATCCCAGTGCAGGAAGAGGTAAGTGGTCTGTGTTTGTGTGTTTGTTTTCTATTTTTCAGGGTCATGAATGCAGAGGACTACGTCGGATTCGGTGGAGTACGTTTTTTTTTTTTTTTAATAAAATGGTCAAACAGGGGTCTGGGGGAGTGTTTATTTCAATAAAATGTTTTATACTTGTGTGTGTGTATTTTTTTTTTACAATACTACAGTTTTAGTAATTATGGCTATCTACAGACGGCCCTGATTACTAATACTGGGCTTAGTGCTTGCCGGTATGGCAGGCCAGCACTAACCCCAACATCTATTACCTCGGCACCCACCGCCACCAGGGGTGCCGGGAAGAGCCGGGTACCCGCAGGACCGGACCTTCTAAATTGAGGGTCTGGCTCTGGGGCGGCTGCAGGCTGGTCCATTAGGCTGGGAAGGGCCAATAACCATGTCCCTTCCCACCCTGGTAGTGCCAGGCTGCCGCTGCTGGTTGTATCTGGCTGGCGAAGGAAAAAAAGGGGGGACCCCACGCCATTTTTTTACAAAAATAATTAAATAATTAAAAAAAAAAATGGCGTGGGGTCCCCCCCTTTTTTCCTTCGCCAGCCAGATACAACCAGCAGCGGCAGCCTGGCACTACCAGGGTGGGAAGGGACACGGTTATTGGCCCTTCCAAGCCTAATGGTATCAGCCTGCAGCCGCCCCAGAGTCAGACCCTCAATTTAGAAGGTCCGGTTCTGCGGGTACCCGGCTCTTCCCGGCACCCCTGGTGGCGGTAGGAGGGGTCTGAGGTCTGATTTGGTGGGTCTGAGGTCTGATATGGGGGGTCTGATTGAGGGTCTAAAGCCTGATATGGGGGGCCTGAGGTCTAATTGGGGGTCTGAAGGTCTGATTGAGGGTCTGAGCTTTGATTGGGGTTTGAGGTCTAATTGGGGGTCTAAAGGTCTGATATGGGGGGTCTGAGGTCCAGTGCGGGGTCTGGAGGTCTGATATGGGGGTCAGTAAGTCTAATGGGGGCCTGGAGGTCTAATGGGGGTTTGATATTGGGGTTTGGAGATCTAATGAGGGTCTGATATGGGGATCTGGAGGTGAATGGAGGTCTGGTCTGAGGTCTGATATGGGGGTCTGAGAGGTCTGATGGGGGTCTGGTCTGAGGTCTTATACATGGAGGGCTGGTCTGAGATGGTGGGGGTTCTGAAATGAAGGTCTAATGGGGGTCTAAACTGAGGTCTGATATGGGGTCTGACAGACTTCTAATGAAGGTCTGGTCTGAGATGGGGGTCTTATCTGAGGTTTGATATGGGTCTGATCTGAAAGGTAAGGGGGTATTTTTTGTACTGGTACAGTATCTGTGTGGTACCAGTATTTTCAGGGGGACTGTTTCTGCAGTATAGTTTTGGGGAGCCCAGCGGGCACAGTATTAGAGGTGGCAAAATGGAATGTTCAGAAAGTGAGGAGGATGATGGAAAAGTAGGAAACTAAAATGTCTGTTTGTCAAACTGTGCAGAGAGAAGAAAGAGATGGCTGAAAGAAATCATCATGTAGTCTGGTCTGAATGGAGAAAATGAGGAAAGAGAACATCTACATCAGAGAGGAGATGTCACTGGATGTAAGAGGTACATATGTGGAGCTGTATGTCCCTGTACGAGCGCTGCCTTCTCTGCTCTGTTTACCTGATCACCACTGAAAATGCTGCGGTGAGCAGGTGAACAGAAAAAACAGCTCTCATATGAGCACTGCCTCAAACAGCTGATCGGCGAGGGTGCCTGGTGTTGGACCCTCGCCGAACTGGAGGGAATGGGTTAGGTTGAGAATTTGGCATGTGGGTAACGTTTTTAATTTTTACCTCATGCAGCAGAAAGGATAGGTGCTTCCCTGCCTTGGGGGGGGAGGGGGGGGGCGTCAATTCATTTTTCGCCTCAGGCAGCAGAAAAGCTAGAAAAGCTCATATTGTATCCAGGCTAGAGGAAACCCAACAGAGTCCTAGAACATCATTTCAATTATACAGTTAACAGCTCCAATGTTGTAATTAGAGATGAGCGAATCATTCAAAAAATTAATATTATTATTATTATTCGCCGAACTTTTTCTAAGATTCGTATATTTGACGAATAGATTTGTTGTATTTGCGTACAAAATATACGTTATGTGCTATTAGCGAACATTCACGCACTAATAACGAACGTACATTTAAAAAATGTACGCAACTTCTTAGAAGACGTACGCATGAGCATACAAATAGCGTACGAATCCTCAACGTACTATTGTCTACGAGGGGCCGCGGTGTGCACTCCTCAGAGGCAGAGCGAATATTCGAAAATGGCATCCAGGCAATCCTCATCATTTAGCTCTGCTGCACAGCTGAAATACATAGTCCGGCTGATGGACCGCCAGGATTACGATTTACGATGGCACACACCGCCACCCGAACCAGCATAAAAAGGAGGTGATCCAGCAGGTGATCCAAGGCTTGCGCCATCGTTTCGACATCTTGCGGACACCGGGCCAGATCCAGTGTAAATGGTCAGATCTGAAATCGTCCTCAGAGGCAGTATGTATATTTGAGGTAGAACAAGTAAGGTGCTGTCTATCCATACTATAAAGTGAATATGAGGACACATTGCGGTACCTGTAAAGAAAGACACACAATGGGCAACATACTTGAAAACGTTGCTGAAAGGTAAAAACATTAGTGCAAACAATCCAGTGCAAACAATATAGTGCAAATACATTATAGGTATAATGTAAACATTTTAAATATCACGTACCTAGTCTGCTCACGGACACGTTTAAGTCTCTTTTCTTCTGACGCTTGTCATACAAATGGAACAGAGTCCCACAATTTGTAATCCACATAGGTAAAATTGTAATCTAAATGGGTAAAAAAATAGCAGCAAAGATTCCTTAAAAAACCCTCTTTTAAGGGGCTCCCCAATAACCTGAAAAGGGGGAAAAAAGGGATGAAGTGCACGTCTGTGAAACTTGGTTAAAACTTTTTTTTTTATGGGGGGGAGTCCTGACAATCCATGTCCATCTGGGTGAGGACAAACACAGGGCAACAAAAATAAAAACACACGCCAACTACTGCTCACTCTTCAGGTTAAAGGGAACCTGTCATCTCCTAAACACCCCCTGAACTATAGTAAGCGTTGTATAGTGTAAGTGATGATGAATCAGAATATGTAAGTTTTATCTTCATACTCACTTCCATTCTGATGTTGTGCTCCCACAAACCTACAGTAAAATGCACTCAGTGGACTCCTTCTCAGTTCTCACTCACATAATGGAGAGGACTCAAAGACGAGTCCAGTGAGTGCATTTTACTGTTGGTTTGTGGGAGCACAGCGTCAGAATGGAAGCGAGTATGAAGATAAAACTTACATATTCGGATTCAGCACCACTTACACTATACAACACTTACTCTAGTTCAGGGGGTGTTTCGGAGATGATAGGTTCCCTTTAAGTCCACGTTGTGGCTCCCATAAAAGCTGCAGGATCCTTAGGCCAGCAGGTCCTCTTCACTGCTGCTGGAGCTAAAAGACATGAGAGGGCGCTCCTGCCTCATGAAAGCGACACTGACTGCGGCAGCAGACCCCCATCGACCTCTCAGGGATGGTCTTGGTAGTGACCGGGTGGTCACACTGGCAAGGGCTATGGCAACTTGGGCCTTGCCCATTACCTTGTAGTGGCCAGATCCTCCCGCCGGCATACAAGGTGACAGAATCTCCGGCTGTAAGGGCTCTGGTAACGGCCTTCCACGAGCGGCGGACTGTGTGGCCTGCACCTGCCATGGCAGTTGGTATTGTACCACCGATGGCTGGTACACAAAACTGTTGGTGGTCATCTGTCCCACATGAAGGATCGGCGGCGTTGGCAAATCTGGTATCAGGGGTTCCAGCTGAGCTTGGGATTTCTCCTCAGATTGCAGAGTCCCATCATTGGTCTCATGGGAACACCGAGCCTCTTCTGCAGCCTGGGCCTCCTCACTCCAGTCATCTGGGGGCGCTGCAGGAGTAGCTGTCGCTTAAGGAATTTCACCCCAGTAGCAAAGGGGCCTTGGAGGCTCTTCATGGGGGTATACTCCACGTAATCCCCTGCGTGGAGATTGTGGAGGACGGGTGGAAGATACGGCCGCTTTACGGAACGGCGGTTTACGTATAATTCTTCCGCCGTCTCATCGGCGATAAAACCTACTCCCCGTTCCACACTGAACCAAATAACGGTACCCCTTCGGCGCTCCAGCTTGGGGTCACCAGACTGTGGGTGCTCCAAAACCTGCACAACCCACTCCTCTACCAACTTTTTGTATTCCCAGAGGGTCAGGATGTTCCGAGTGACAGCCTCGGGGACCATTGAATTTTGCCGAAGGGAGTAGTCCCTCCGTGGGAACTCCTGCCGCCTCCGCCGTGTCAGCCAGCGGAGTGAACACCTCAGCGGCACCTCAACCGACTTCTTAGGCTGCTGGACATATTGAGAGACATAGAGCTCCTCCAGTTCCTTCTCCCCACACCATGCCTACCCAGTCAGGGCCTCGCTGTGTTGCCCTGACTGTGTTGTTTTAATCAATGGTGAATTTGTTTTTTGTCATCAAACTAATTTAAACTGTTTCTATAAGAAGGTAAGTTCTTGACCGCAGCGAGTCAATGGAGTCAATGGATGACATATATCTTAATTTCTCCAAAGCATTTGATACTGTACCACATAAAAGGTTAGTATGTAAAATTAGAATGCTTGCAACAGAGCGATCTGGATAGATTGGAGGTTTGGGCATAGAAGTGGCAGATGAGGTTTAACACTGACAAATGTAAGGTTATGCAAATGGGAAGGAATAATGCAAGTCACCAGTACATACTAAATGGTAAAACACTGACATGGAAAAGGACGTAGGAATTTTAGTGGACAGCAAACTAAGCTGCAGAAACTAGTGTCAGGTAGCTGCTGCCAAAGCCAATAAGATAATGGGTACATCAAAGGGGGCATAGATGCCCGTTATGAGAACATAGTCCTGCCACTTTACAAATCACTAGTCAGACCACACATGGAGTACTATGTACAGTTCTGGGCTCCTGTGAACAAGACATAGCAGAGCTGGAGAGAGTTATGGTCCATTCACATGTCCGCAAAATAGGTCCGCATCGTAATAGGTGCGGACCCATTCATTTTCAATGGGGCTGCAAAAGATGACAGCACACAGTGTGCTATCTGCATCCGCACTTTCGTTAGGCGGACCCACAAAAAAATAGAACATGTCCTATTCTTGTCCACAGACACGGACAAGAAAAGGCATTTCTATTATAGTGCCGGCCATGTGCAGTCCACAAAATGCGGAACACACAAGGCTGGTGTCCGTGTTTTGCGGATCCGCAATTTGCGTGCTGCAAAACAGTTGCGGATATATGAATGGACCCTTAAGAGGAGGGCAACTAAAGTAATAATTGGAATGGGTGGACTACAGTACCCTGAAAGATTAACCAAATTAGGGTTATTCAGTTTATAAAAAAGACGATATATAAATATATCAGGGGTCAGTACAGAGATCTCTTCCATCATCTATTTATCAGCTATTTATTCCCAGGATTATCCCCTGCCTGAGGAGGTGGTGATGGTAAGTTCACTAAAAGAGTTTAAGAGGGGCCTGGATGTATTTCTGGAGTGTAATAATATTACAGGTTATAATTATTAGAGGTGGGTTGTTGATACAGGGAGTTATTTTTATTGTCTGATTTGAGTAGGGAAGGAATTTTTTCTCCAAAAATGAGGGAAATTGCCTTTTTTTGCCTTTCTCTGGATCAACTTGCAGGATAACAGGCTGAACAGGATGGACAGATGTCTTTTTTCAGCCTTATAAACTATGTTACTATGAGTGTAAAATATCTAGTGAAATGAAGATAAATAAAAGACTAATGGATGGGTATCATAAAAGTAAACACCGGTAGCAAGTCATTTGGCACTAAGAACGTGGGTGGCTGTAGTGCAAGCAATAACAAAACCAGCAGTGCAGTCAGTACCAGCAATCCAAAAATTAGTACTAGCAGACCACAGTTGCCCCTCACTTTCAGGAGGTGATATACTATTATTGCAGAGAAAATGGATGACATTGTGACCTGAATTGCTCACTCATCATGTCAGTCACAGCAGTGTGACACTATGCCTTTCAGCCTGTGTTTGGCACTTCCTCCTGCTCCTCCCTAACAGTTGGTATGAGGCCTGATAGAAGCATTCCTTTTCTGCCATACCTATCTTCTCTGACTCCTCCTAGTGGGGCGCCATTTTTTTCTCTTAAGAGACAATACCCGGGGTGCAAAGGAAGATGTTCCAGATAGTTTTCCAGTTGATGAGTTGTATGAGAATAGTCAGCATTTGGGCTTTCATGAGGATGAGTGGCACTCAGGACAAATATAGAGGTGGTGATGATGAGGGGAGGCAAGAAGCCCATGACATCACAGTCTGACAAATGGCTAGGGTAAGAAGCTGCCTAGGACAAGTTTGGGTGGTGGCAGTTCCCACGTGGGAATTTAACACAACACTGGTAGGAAACAAATCCATTGCATTGCATTCAGGTAGAGAATAAGACGTGGCCATTTAGGTATAAATATAGGAACCATGGCTCCACTTCAACACATGAATCAGCATCCCAGGTTCAATTACAACCACGGACAGTACATGTCTCTCATGGTCCACTGGGGCAGTGTCTTGCAAGGCCAAGTGCTACTGACAACTCCATGGTTGTACAGGTCTGGTTCCGACACCATGAGCTTATCCCTCTCCTCCTCAATAGATATGTTTCCCTTCCAAAATGGAACAGGGCAGAGCATTGCTTCCACTCCTCCCCTGTCCTTTCATATCTGTAAGTTGAAGTGTTGCCACTGTTTTGACTTGCAGAAGGTGCTGACCATGTCCAGGAGTGTGTGTGCATTTTAGCCATTCTTATGTGGCTAAGAACACTCTCCGGGACTTACACTTTGCACTGCCTAATCTACAATGTTCCAACTCACTTGAATTCCACATTTCATATCCTGGACTGTCTGTACAAGCAGTGTAAATTGGTCAATCATAACATCATGCACTTAACTTTCTCACCAGGGGCCATGTGTTATGTTGAGTTCAGGCAGTGGCTGCTCATCAGAGACACGTTTCACATACATAGACCCTTCAAAGAGGCTATCAGATTTGTGAGCTGGGACAACAGGAGCACGAATGATGTCATGTCCATGATATTTATATTGGAAAAAACACTTACACTGACATAACAAAGGATGGTGGAAGGAGAACAGCTTCCGCATCTTGCTTGCTGCCATGTGCCTATTGAGGACCTACACTTGCATGAGGAAATCGAGGAGGATGAGAAGCTAGGACTTGAGGAGGAGAATGAGGAGTATTTTGTGGTGGAGGGGTTCATGGAGTTTTCACAGGCACAGCTAAGGGATGAAGCTGATAGACATTGTGGCAAAAAATTGCTGGCAAGAATGGCAAGCTATGTGCTTGGTTGCTTACATACTGGCAAGCATATTGTTAGCAACAAGCAAAGGGATGACTTTTAGATAGCCATGCTTTTAGACCCTCGCTGTAAAAGGAAAATGGGGGAATTTTTATCTGATTCTGAAAGTCATACATGGACTGTGCTCCTTCTCTGTCAAATACCCTGATCCATAACTCCATTGTCTTCTGGGTCAGATGACAGAACATGTGGCAAGAACTGGCCCAGTTTGCCTTCTGAGTACTGTCTAGTACACCTTCCATAGTACTGTCAGAGAGGGTACTTAATGCAGCAGTTATTGTTTTTGCTCCTGAAGAAGGGGAATTTAATATTCCCCGAAGCGCGTTGAGCTTGGATAAAATAATAAAAGATTTTGAAGAAGATGCCTCACAGTCTTGGCTGACATCCACTTCCATCATACTACACGTGACTGTGGCGGAGGAGGTGGTATTGGCTGTGGCTGACCCCCATATCCAAGACCCCTCCTCAGTGAAGTAAGTCATTATTTTATTTCTAATTACCATCTGGCTTACTACTATTCTGTAATTAGAATTGGACATAGTTTCCAATAAGTTCCCAACCTTGGAATTTATGTTATTTTCTTGTATAGTTTTAGCACGCATAGTCCTTGTGGCGCACCATCACGCTTTCTTTCTAATGCAGCAGTTGGCATTGTCACATCGAAGCACATAAAAATGTTCTCCAAAAGTTGAAAACATTACATTTGTGAAAATATATCAGGCCTGGATCCATAAGGATTTTCATACACCTCCACAGAAAAAAAAGTGGTCTTAAATGGCAGAAAAATGCTCAAAACCCCATATGCTGTTGCGCATTTCTAACCGGGGAGCAAATCCTGTACATGTGATCCGTTGCTAACAGCAATTCCCAGCAAAAATGTGTCAGTATAGTTCAAAATTCAGGCAGAGTGTGATCAATTATGGATCTTATTCGATCGAATAACTTGAGAGAGACAATCAGGTTCACTTAACAATATATGGCTAAACCCTCATGCTGATATTAAAATAAGACTTTCGCCAATATATTCTTATATCAAGAACATACCGGAGCCCGCGCCAAGGTCTCTCAAAGTGGCACGGGACCTAACGCTAACCCTACATGCCGTATGGGCAATTACGGATGGAACATACAGGCCGACAAACAGCGACCAACTCCTAGTTACCTCCAGTGTGAAATCACACATACAATGGGAGGAGGGAGGAGACTATGAGTCCCACCTACCAATGACTCATGTGACTCAGGCTGCACAGGTGCACCAGAATGTTACCATAAGATCTAAGTCAAGGCACATTCAAACCTGGAGTTGCCACACCTCCAGGTGTAAATGTACAGACAAAATCACTGAAAAAAAGTGGTCTGAAATGGCAGAAAAGTGCTCAAAACCCCATATGTTGTTGCGCATATCTAACCAGGGGAGCAAATCCTGCATATGTGATGCATTGCTAACAGCAATCCCCAGCAAAAATGCATACGATGGAGGATGCCGGCAGAGGACCACAGGTTTATGTAGTTTGTCACATCAACACATTTCACTATCCTGTGTAGGATGTTTTTGTGGTACATGTGGTCCGCTGCATGTATCCTCCATTGTATGCATTTTTGCTGGGGATTGCTGTTAGCAACGGATCACTTGTGCAGGATTTGCTCCCCCAGTAACTATCCTTGTCCGTAATGCGGACAATAATGGGACATGCTATTTTTTTGCAGAACAGACATACAGACATGGAAAAGGAATGCACACGGAGTAACTTCAGTTTTTTTTTTTGCGAACCCACTGAAATGAATGGTTCTGCACACGGTCCACAAAAAAAACGGAAAGAAAATATGTTTGTGTGCATGAACCCTTATAGCCAAAATAAATTTCAGGAAATTCATTCATGTCTAGCTACAACATTAAAAAAAAAAAGAACAAACAACTTCTAAACACTTACTTCAACTATGTCATGAAAGTTAAAGGGACACTATCATCAAAAAGTGGTATTAAAAAAAAAAAATAAAGAAAATCATTTTCACACATTTTCGTCTGTTTTTCTTTTAGCAGTATTAGAACATTGAAAAGTTAGATACAAAATATTGGGAGCACAGCGAGATAAAACTCTTATAGAGAGAAAGTAAAGCCATTGTTCAGTTTACTGCTGCTGTAAGGAAAACATGTTGTCTGCTAGTATAATAGTAGATTAGTAAAATTGGGATAACAGTATGACAGATCTATTGTTCTCTTGATAGGTCTAGATAAATATGTCCACAGGATAGCATTGAACTTATCAGTGTGATCCTCTAATTGAGTCACTCATCCCCCTGCCTTCTCTGACCGTAGTGGATGATCTGACTGACAAAGTCAATTGAGGCTGTTTGCTGTGCTGAAAGTCCAAACAAAGGAGGAATTTAAGAGGTAAGGCAGGAAGTAGGATATGTAGAGTGACTTCAGAAAAGCATCTACGGCTTACATTGGCTATTTAAACACCATGTGAGAAACAATGTCTGATGGAAATCTCCCTTTAGCCCCCTTAGGCTACTTTCACACTAGCGTTAGCACGGATCCAGCACCTAAAGGGTGCCAACGGATCCGTGCTAACGCTATACATGTGTGGAGCTGGAGCAGCGCTCCGGCCCCACACATGAACACATTGAAACAAGACACAGACATACAGACATACATACAAACATACAGACATACATACATACTCACATACTCCAGGGACGCCGGCAGAACGTCTTCACGCGCCTCCTGCGCGCAGTGATGACGATTCCCCACAGCGTCCTCTGCTGGGCGCAGTGGGGAAACGTCATAGCTGAGCGCAGGAGGCCCATGAAGACATGCTGCTGGCGTCCCTGGAGTATGTGAGTATGTATGTCTGTATGTATGTATGTCTGTATGTTTGTATGTATGTCTGTATGTATGTATCTATGTATGTAAGACGGATCCGGAATGACCCCCCATTGGAAATCAATGGAGGACAGATCCGGATTACTGGTGTGTCCACACCAAACGGATCCGTCCCCATTGACTTGCATTGGGGGTCATTCCGGATCCGTCTTGGTGCGGATGCCTGGACCGGAGAGCAAACCGCAGCATGCTGCGGTTTGTTCTCCGGTCTGGAGACGGAACGGAATGCTTTCAGGAGCATTCCGTTGTCTTCAGTTCAGTTTTGTCCCCATTGACAATGAATGGGGACAAAACTGAAGCGTTTTTTTCCGGTATTGAGCCCATGTGACGGAACTCAATACCGGAATTTAAAAACGCTAATGTGAAAGTAGCCTTAGGGTCCATACACTCATACATTTTCTGCAGCCACATGAGCTTTTTGGTCATTCGAGATTTTTTGCCATGTTTTAGTGACGGTTTTGGCAAACAGTATGTCTGCCCACTAGCATTTACTTCCTGAGGAGATGTCAAAATTCCTGAAAAAATGGCAAGACCTACAGCATGCTGTGTTTCTGAAAAAAGGCCAGAAAGCGAAAAAATGCCCCTAATTAACAAAAACGTCAGTAGATAATAAAAGCTTGTGTGGCCTGTGTTTCATGTTTCCCATAGACCTTCAGCTAACATCTGAAACAGGAATTTTTACTTTAAAAAATGCACTAGAAATCACAGGGGAAACAAACGCTACTAAAATGCAGAGAGGTGCAGAAAAATGCCAGCAAAAACCTATGTGTTAACCCACCCTTAAGGAAGGTAGAAATAGAGGTTTCGACATTAATCACAATGGTTACTAGTAATAATTGCAAATGTCCACCAGGTGGCAGTAGTGTTTTCAAGGAAGTAATATATTGTAGAAAAATCTAACCATGTTGAGCATAGGCCTAGATTAATAGGCCATAAATTCTAATAACTCAACCTCTGTCCTAAATAATGAGGCAGCTTCATAAAAAACATAATTTACCACTAGTTCGGTCGAGGGTAGAGAAATTAAGCAGATTTGATCGAAAGTGTGTCACATTGAGAGGTATAACGGGTTAAACTTATTTCACACAGGCGTGTCAGGAGGGCCTAATGCACAGAATATGCATATGTGGCCTGTTATAATGGTAATGGTCAAAAAACTGATGTCTTATCTTACAATGGTTGTCCAGCTTCAGAAAAATCTGCTCATCAATAGATACTTTCTTATGCTTTTACTGAAGAGATTTCTCAATAGTGAATTCTGAACAAATAAAGCTACTTTCACATTTGCATTTTCCTTTTCCGGTATTGAGATCCATCAAAGGATCTCAAAACTGGAGAAAACCGCTTCAGTTTTGTCCCCATTCACTGTCAATGGGAACAAAACTGAACAAACTGAAATGGAGTGCAGCAGAATGCATTCCGTTCCGTTTGGTTGCGTTCCCAAGCTGGAACTGCAGGCAGCGTTTTTGTGTGCATCATGGGATACTGATCATGACAGATTTGGCACAAAAAACAATGTAAGTCAATGCTGAATTATCCGTTTTTTCAGACACAAAAAAACGGATCTGGCGCCCATTGACTTACAGTGGATTTAGTACCTAATCGTCGTGTTCATTTAAGAGATAATACAACCGGATCCGTTCTGAACGGATGCAGACTGCTGTATTACTGATGGGATGTGTTCTTGCTGATCCCCTGCAGAATCCAGCAAAAATCCAGATGTGAAAGTAGTCTAATGAAGACCTCCTCTGTTCAGGATCCTGATCTCTTGGCCAAAATGATAAACAGAAAAAGCAAACTCTGGAGGACCTGTCCTGTTCTGCACTACACAACCAATCTATTTGTAATGCTCAATCTCCCCTGTGGTGGCACTGCAGGGAAATTAAACTCTTAAAGTGCAGGCGATCACAGAAAAGCAGCTGATTGCAGGGCGTCAGGTGAAAACCCTTCATTCATCTACCAAAAACCTCCTTTAAGGGCCCTTTCACACGACCGTATGCCCTCCAAGACATGCGGTCCGTGGGCGGGCCATATGTCCCAGAGTGGCATCGATCGTGCGCACGGGAGCACACAGGAGCGCACAGCATCAGTGATTACAATGATGATGTTCACGCCGGGCCGCCTGTGGGGCTATTGTCCCGCACTCATATTGTCCGGAACATATGGCCCACTCACGGACCGTATGTCTCGGAGGGCATACGGTCGTGTGAAAGGGCCCTTATGCAAACACCAACAGGTCTGTCAGGAATTACTCTAAAGTAGTCACACTGTTTAACTCCCTTCAACCAATCTACATATGCTTAATGCACCAGTCAACTGAAGGGAGGACTTTGAATGTGACTGTCTCCTCTACCACATGGCATTGTTTTTTTTTTTAGTCTGGAGCCATTTTTCATAACTGTCTAAAGGTGGGTTCACACATGGCACCAATGCTACGAATTTGCGTGCTGGAAATCCATAGGATTTTACAATACCAGCAAACTGGATGAGATTTTAGAAATCCCTTACCGTCACATATATTGCTTATTTTGCTGTTTTAGTGCTGATGGGCCAACATGAGTTTTATCTTCACACAATGAATTTTTATCCAGCAGGTGGTGCTGCTTTACAACAGTCCTTCTAAAAATTCCTACACACCCTTGCCCCTTCGCCAAGTTTTTTTTTTCTAGGGTTGAAAAAGAAAGAGGCTAAGAATTCCACCTTTATAAGTACATGAGAATGTGGATTAAAAAAATCTTGAAAGGGGAAGTGATCCTATATACACATTGCATTGCGAGTGATCGTGAAAAGGCCTGCATGAAGATGCCAGATTTTCCTCATGTTGGACTTGCATAATTTAGGCATTAACCTTAAAGGGGTTATCCAACCTCAATAATGCTCCCCAAAATGTCCGTGCCCCTCATACTGATTATATTTACCCCACTCCCCAGCACCCGCATCGCTTCTGATGCCCGCAAGACTGCCGCTGCATCTTCGGATCGCGTGGATCAAAACATCTGGCGACAGGGGGGAGGCTGTGTAATGTACACACAATGACTGGGATCAGAGATAATTCTAACCCCAGTTGTTTAACCCCTTAGATGCCGTGGTCAATAGTGACCACAGCATATTGAAAGTTAAATGGAGGAGAAACTCTGTGTTCTGCAATAGGAGCCCAGTGATTTAGGTTGCTATGGCAGCCTGAGGCCTTGTGAAAGCAGCAGGGCTTAATAGGAAACCTGTGAAAATAGTAAACTATTGCAGTCTATGTTACAAATGATCAAAGGAAAATATGAAAAATATAGGGAAGAAAGGGATGCAAATAAACGTGTAAAAGGCTCTGCCTCTAATGCCATCAGATGTAAGGTGGCTATCCTATAAGTCAATATTATAACCCTCACTATTAAAATATAACAAATACTGTATTCATCAAGCACTGGGAACACAGCAAATAGAAATTAAATAATAAAGCCGGAAATGCAGTCTTTTTGAACCCCAAATGGCACCAATAAACAGCTACAGCTCACTCCACAAAACAAACACAGCTCTGTAGGAGGGAATATAATAAAGTTGTAAAACAATGCAAACTACATCAATTTTGTATTGCTGTAATCATACTAGCCCGCAGAATAGGGTTAACATATAATTTTTCGCAAACAGCAAATGGTGTACAAACAAAACCCAAAAACTATGGCAGAATTGCATTTTTCCCCAATATCACCCACAAATTTTTTTCTATTTTCCAATCCAAGATATGAGAAATTGCGGTACCATTAAAAATTACAACTCATCCTTCAAAAAAAAACAAGCCCTTATACAGGCATGTGAAAGTAAATGTAGTGATGTGCCAGTGACTGGATGCAGCAGTCAAGGGACCAAGCCACTTCTGGCCCAGCATGCGTCGGAAACGGCCAGGAATGGGGCAGCAGCGTGAGAACAGCCAGATCACGGGTACAGGGGTGGACTGGTCATAGACCCTATAGTAAAATTTCCCTATGGGTTAATGACCAGCAGGCCACTTGAGACCTCCGCATTGCTGCCCAATAGGTACATCTGATCCTCTCAACATTAATTAATGCTAGGAGCATCAGGTACATGATACAGTTGAATAATGCAGGGGGGGGGGGGGCATTGTGGTATTTGGTTCTGCAGGGGCAGCATTTTGAACTGCATTGCGTTATTTGGTTCTGCTAGGTCGGTATTTATTGCTGGTCCCACCTACTTCTGTTGTCCCTACCTACTTGTTTTGCTCCGTCTTCTGTCAATTTTGACACACCTACAACAAAAGGGACGCTTTTAGGTTTTTTTCCTAGGGCTACCATCCCTGCACAGGTTACATCCATTGGGGTTGTTGGCTCCTAGGATGGACAACCACTTTAATGTTAGAAAGGTTTATGCTGTTAGAGTGACAAAGTAAAATACATTAAAGGAAGGAGTCCTGATACAAAATGTGCATGTTTCCTTCAAATAACTTTACATGAACTCATGTCTCATCACAGCATTCTAGTAGGTCTAAAATGTGTATTCTTCCCCCCTTTGCTGGTGAAAACTTGCTTTAGACGCTAGACATGGCGTCTGGTAGTAATTAGTCTAATTGTCTGGCATAATTGATACCCAAGTCACTAACCGTCTTGAAATACATGAAAAGAAGCATAAAAAGCAGACAGCCCAGATGTGACAGGAATCCGGCATCGTGAAGGGGGCACCCTCTCCATCTCCTTCAGATGAATGCTCTCAGGCTTGTCTATGTCTCAAAAGTGAGGAGGGCAAATAAGGCTTTATGGGGTTCAAAGTAGATAATGGCTCTAATTAAAAAGGTGTAAAAATAATCTTGCTATTATTTAAAATTATTAATATAATTGCTGTGAATGGATTAACTGGTAATCTGAGGATACAGTCACACTACAAAAATCACCCTAAATGTATTTTTCATGGTCCCAAAAATTGTCAACAAATGGTCCTTTTATGGGAAATAAAAGGCTCAGACTTCAGAGCATAGTTCAAATAGGTTCATCTTTATATGAGAAAATGACATGGGGCTGGTGTGCTGCTACATGGACATGCCTCTATTACGTTCCTGCTACATAAAAGTACCTCTAAGAGAATAAGGGCTGATCTAGAGTATTTTTGATGCGCTAGATGTTTGGGAGCCTCATCAACAAAGGACAAGGTTAGAGGTCTCTTAGAAACAGTATCCTGATGACTCATCAGTACAGATTTTGTGTGCCATAATAGTACCAGTCTCTAAGCTCTACAAACATTATATGCAAATGTAATGACACCCGAGAGAAAGAAAGAGAGAGAGGGAGACAGACAACAGGTTGCAATTTAAAGAGATACTATTATCAAAAATGTTTTAATCACAACATTTTTATAAACATCCTATATGTGAATTGTCTATGTAATTATATATATTTTTTCAGAAAAAAGTTCCTACAATTTTTTAGTCACCCCATGTATTCTCTGTTCTGTCCTGGTTCTTTAAAGGGGTTATCCAAATTCTATAAGATCCCCCTCAATGCCCGGGCCCCTTGTGTACATTATACTTACCTGCATCCCGACACCCGCGTCACTCTGGATCCCTGCACGGCCGCCACTGCATCTCCCCGTTGCGTGGATGAAAACATCCGGCAACAGCTGGTGAGCAGGTAATAGCAAGCTGCGATGGTGACCAGCCTTAAAGGGGTACTCCCATCTCATAAATGTAGTTTGTATAGTTAGATATAGCCATACCAATATTATTACTAATAGAATATATTTATATAAAATGTACCGTTTAGAAGATTTGCCTATTTGTATATCCATTGTCTCACACACATCAGTCAGGCCGTTGCCCCTAGTTACGACCACTTCAGTCATGTAGTAGTGGTGGTCAGCTTGCTCCTGTTCAAACCCGCTCTGAGGTAACTGATGTATTGTGAACATACATTGCATCAGCATGCAGAGACACATCATAGGGTTGTAGCATTTTTGTCTGCGCTTCCAAAACACAGAGAAACTGATCCTGTTCCAAGATCAATTCATCTCTATGGAGCAGGATCCGTTTATAAAGTCTGCGTTTTGGACGGATCCTGACCATTGCGTTTTAGACTGGTAGCCTCCAAAACGCAGATGTGAAAGTCCCCTAAGATGTGTCTCTGCATGCTCATGCAATGTGCGTTCACAATACAGCAGTTACCTCAGAGCGGGTTTGAAAAGGAGCAAGCCGGCCACCACTACTACATGGCCATGGTGGCCATAACTAGGGGCAACGGCCTGACTGATGTGTGTGGGACAATGGATATACAAATAGGCAAATCTTCTAAACCGTACATTTTATATAAATACATTCTATTAGTAATAATACTGGTATGGCTATATCTAACTATACAAACTACATTTATGCATGTGGATTTCTTAAAATCACTGAGATGACTTATTGACTTCTATCAGAAAGTTTTCTAGACATGCTTTATGACCTGTGCAGAAGGCATTATGCAGGGAGAAATGGAGCTGTGACATCACTTATTGTGGATGGCAGATCCTGTGTTATCCATATATACGTATGTGTTATCTGTCGTTATAAGGCATTCGGAAAGTCTTGGAGTTGTTCACTTTTTTCAGATTTTGTCTTGCCGTTAAAATGTAAAAAAATCAAGTTTTCCCCCCATCGATCTGCACTCCATACACCACAATGAAAGAAAAAGAAATTTGTACATTTTTGCAAATTTATTAAATAGGAAAAACTAAAATTTGGCATGGACATAAGTATTCAGACTCTTTGCTATGCCACTTGGAATTTAGCTCTGGTGGCCTCTCATTTCTCTAGATCATCTTTGAGATATTTCTACACCTTCATTGGAGTGTACCTGTGGTAAATCAGTTGACTGGATATGATTTGGAAAGACACATCCCTGGCTATATACTAGTGCAGGGATGGCCAACCTGTGGCTCTCCAGCTGTTGCATAGCTACAACTCCCTGCATGACCACATTGCCTACAGCTATCAGCCTACAACAGGGCATGGTGGGAGTTGTAGTTGTACAACAGCTGGAGAGACACAGGTTGGCCATTCCTGTACTAGTGCATCTCAAAAAATTAGAATAGGCATAGTTAAAGGGTCGAACATTGACTTATAGGATAGCTGCCTTACATCTGGTGGCATTAGAGACAGAGCTTGTTACAAGCTCATTTGCATCTCCTGCTTCCCTATATTTTTCATATTTTCTTTTGATCATTTGTACCATAGACTGCAATAGTTTACTATTGCAGTCTATGGGTTTTTAACAGGTTTCCTATTAAGCCCTGGTCCAGACAGGACTTTAACAGGCAATTTGCTATGGTGGCCAGGGAGCTTTCACAAGGACTCAGGCTGCCATAGCAACTGATCAGAGCAACCTAAATCGCTGGGGTTCCTATTGTAGAACATACAGTGTCTCCTCCATGTAATATCCGAGTCATGTCAAGTCTGAAGGCATATTTAAAGGGTCAAATATTGACTTATAGAATAGCTGCCTTACATCTGGTGGCATTAGAGACCGAGCTTGTTAAGAGCTCATTTGAATCTCTTCCCAAAATTCCAGGAGCATGCATGGCCTATAAGTCTTTTCACGCCGATTAAGGCACTCTCTCCCCAAAGAGAGATAGTACCACCCAAAAACTCAAAAAGAGAAATTCATATATTCTATAGATTCATTACACACAGAGTGATCTATTTCAAGTGTTTCTTTTAATGTTGATGATTATGGCTTACAGCTAATGAAAACCCAAAAATCAGTATCTCAGAAAATTGGTATATCGTGAAAAAGTTCAATATTGTAGACTCATGGTGTCACACTCTAAACAGCTAATCAACACAAAACACCTGCAAAGGTTATCTAAGCCTTTAAATGGTCCCTCAGTCTGGTTCAGTAGGCTACACAGTCATGGGGAAGACTGCTTGACAGTTGTCCAGAAGACAGTCATTGACACCCTCCACAAGAAGGGTAAGCCACAAAAGGTAATTGCTAAAGAAGCTGGCTGGTCATATAATGCTGTATCCAAGCATATTAATGAAAAATTGAGTGGAAGGAAAAGGTGTGGTAGAAAAAGGTGCACAAGCAACAGGGATAACCACAGCCTTGAAAGGATTGTCAAGAAAAGGCCATTCTATAACTTGGAGGAGATTCATAAGGAGTGGACTGCGGATGGAGTCAGTGCTTCTAGAGACACCACACACAGACGTATCCAGGACATGAGCTACAACTGTCGTCAGAAGTTGTAGCTAAGAAGCGTCTCACCTGGGCTAAGGAGTTTGGACTGGGCTGTTGCTTAGTGGTCCAAACTCTTGTTTTTAGGATGAAAGTCAATGCTGCATTTCATTGGAAATCAAGGTCCCACAGTCTGGAGGAAGAGTGGAGAGGCATACAATCCAAGTTGCTTGAGTTCCAGTGTGAACTTTCCATAGTCAGTGATGGTTTAGGGAACCATGTCATCTGCTGGTGTGGTCCACTGTTCTATCAAGCCCAAAGTCAGTGCAGCCATCTACCAGAAAATTTTAGAGCACTGCATGCTTTCCTCTGTTGACAAGCCTTATGAAGATGCTGATTTCATTTTCCAGCAGAACTTGGCACCTGCGCACACTGACAAAAGTACCAATAACTGGTTTAATAACCATGTTATCACTGTGCTCGATTGGCCGGCAAACTCACCTGACCTAAACCCTATAAAGAATCTATGGGGTATTTTCAAGAGGAAGGTGAGAGACACCAGACCCAACAATGCAGACCAGCTGAAGGATGCAATCAAAGCAACCTGGGCTTCCATAACACCTCAGAAATGCTCCAGGCTGATCACCTCCAGCTTGAGAGGTTTACGAACAATTAGGTATCATACCCAAGAAGACTGGAGACTATAATCACTGTTAAAGGTGCTTCAACTAAGTCTAAGTAAAGGGTCTGAATGCTTATGTCAATGCAAGATTTTAGTTTTTCCATTTGAATGAATTAACAAAGATTTCTAACATTCTGTTTTCACTTTCTCATTATGGGGTACTGAGTACATAATGATATGGAAAAACTAGATTTTTATTTTATTTTAGCACAAGACTGTAACATAACAAAATTAAAAAAAAAGTGAAAGGATCTGAAGACTTTCCGAATGCACTGTATATAGTCTATGATGGTTGGAAACTGGTTTATAGTGCAAATAAATTGGTGGCACATGTACATCTTTCCCATACTTTTCTTTTCTCAATTTGGACTCTCCTGACCTATTTTCATCATGTAAACAAATCCCTCTGGTTTGTTTCCATACTGTATGTAGCACTTCCTGTTGCTGCATCCAACTAAACCCATGATACACTTCTCCTTTCTATGCCACAGCTCCCTAACAACGCCTAGCTAGGTTACAGCTCCTCCCACCCATCTAATTACAGACATTTCCCTATCACTGCCCCTGTTACTGCTTTGACACGCCCATGGATGTAACATCAAAGAAAATAAGAAAGAGCTGCATGGACATGATCACGTGACCACAGCCCAGACCTGAAGATAGAAACAATAAAGGTAAAAGAAATACATTACAAAATTACAGTTACCTTCATAAATGATTATATTAAAGGATGTTAATGGGGGAAAAAAGACCCTTAAGCCACTCTGAACCTGCTGCCACCATTTTTTTCACGCTGGAAAAGCCTTTTAAGAACAAAAACAGCCGAGCTTGATCCGGTAGCTAGGTAGTTATTTTCATGCGTTCCTCTTCTCATGAAGGAAAGCCAAGCAGCTCCAGGTCCTGCGATACATCAGATATTTTGGCTGCACCTGGCCTCTTTTCCTCTGTTTTGCTCATGGCTCTGGACACATTCCCAGCACAGTCTGTGTCTTCCGTGATCGTGTTTCTGCTCTGGCTTCTAAATTCTCTTTGTGACATCTCAATCTAGTTTCTATTCTACCCCTGGCAAACTTGAGCCTGGCCTAACAGAAAGGCAAAAACATTCTTGCAATAAAACTTTGTCTTCTGTCAATGAATGTTCGTACTGATATTACCTATTTTTATACCTTAATCAGGACAAAAAGCTATGCTTTATGAAAAAATGACTACTGTAGATTTCTAGATGACTCGTTGGAATGGAGCACAAGCTATGGTCAAAATTCTGTACCTGATGACTTTGTAGATTACATTTGTCTGAGATTACATCTGTGTGAGAAAAAAAGCATAGGGGAAGATTTCCTAATCCTGTCTAATACTCAGACAGTCTAAAGATGTGCCAGATTTATTACAGTGACAGGTAATATTTGGTGCATCTTTAGACTGTCTATTCTAAGTTTATACCACCTATTAGTTGGTTTATGTTGTGTCTGAATCATGCAGGAAAATGTTACCCCATACCCATCTCCTGCTAAGCAAGGTCCCTTCTCCATGAATCCACACCCTCTTGTAAGGCATGATGCAAAAAGTGTTCAAATTTTGATATGTCATAGGGATATTAAATAGTGCCATTAGAAATTACAAGCCCTCATAAGGCTATACGAACGGAAAAATAAAAAAGTTATGGCTCTGGGAAGGCGGGGAGTAAAAAATGAAAACGCAAAAATGGAAAATCGCAAGGTCCTCTAAGGGCTAAGGATGGCCTGGGGTCTACAACTGTGGGACGACTCCGTGGTTGGGGGGATTTATCACTAAAAGAAGATATATTCTGTATAGCTGACAGTAAGCACAAATCCATTTGTTGCAAAAATGCAGTTAGCCCTATTAACCCACACGATTTTCAGACCAGTTATTGAAAACAAGCGTTTATTGTCCCATATAATCGAGCAGCCAATAAACAAGCAAACACTTGTTTGTCGGCTTATGGCAATCTTTCATCAGGATTATGGGCAGCACATCTACCTGTGTAATCGGTGATGTACTGCCGATAATAAATAGTACCGAACAGATCCAGTAGCAATTGTTCCTCCCATATTCAGTTTGCATCAGCCTGTGTAATAAGGCCGATGCAAACGAGCACCCATGGATGATAACATAATGGTCAAATATTGGGCAGTGTAATACAGCCCTAACAGGGTGGAGACGTCAGACCCACATTAAAATAATGCAGCTCCATCTTCATTACAGGGGTTGAGCTGAACCCGGACATATCCCTGTTTTCAGACAGGCCCCCTGATATGAACATGGGCGCATGAAATTCTCTGATTCTATCCCTTGCCCTACACTGAATCGCGCAGGTAAGGGGCTTTTTTGTTTATCTGAGTACACTGCTAGACGGAGCAGTTAAACGGGGATATGTCAAGTCACTGTCTTCCAAAGGACCATCAGATTCTTCTCCTCATATACTCTGCACTGCTCGGGTTCTCCTAATTGCCCAATCCCTCTGTTAACACTCTTATTTTATACGGTCTTGTGCTCTTTTCACAAAAGTGGACCGGTCACTGCTGTAACGAGTGGCCAGCGGTGCGCTCCCTCTGTGCGGCGCCGCCGGCCTTCTCTGCTGCAGGCAGCGCGAGGACGTGGGGAGCGTCTTCGTCGCCATGGTGATCAGGCGCAGAGGACCGGCGCACTTCTGGGTCTCGTGCGGCCAGCGTCCTCCCCGCCCCCTAGCATTACTTAGGGGGCAGCCTTGTGGTGCTGATCACACCACATGGCTATTGTTTATGTTGGTGTTTTGCACTTGTTATTTGGAGCAATGTGGTGCTGACCACACCACATGGCTAATTGTCATTGTTTTGAATTCGGGTCGACGCCCTGTTTGCATCACAGGTCATGTGACGCTGGCCACGTCACATGACCTAGGGGTGGGCTATTTAAAGATGGCAACTGCCAGGGCTAGTTGCCTGTTATTGAAGTCCTTTCTTTGCAGTGCTGTGCATTATTGACTTGTGAGTTTACCTTGTATCCAGGCCCATTGCTTGTGACCTCGACCTCGATTCTGCTAATCCCTCGGCTCCTGACGTACGCTCCCGGTTTGACCTTGCTTAGCTGACTATTCGTATTGTGTTTGTTCGTGCCTGTGTTTGTCTTTCGTTCCTTCCGTTCCCAATCCCTCACTTATACAGAGTAGGGATTGTCGTCCAGTTGTCCCCCTAGGACCGTTAGCCTAGGGTGTGGCAAGTAGGCAGGGACAGTTGTGGGATAAGTCAGGGCGCACCTTATCCCAGTGTTCCCGTCCGTGACAACTGCCTTCCACATGATCAGAATATAACTCTTCTGCCACTGTTATCCCTCCTGTCATCTGATCTGGCCATAAGACACTCGATCACATGAGATCATCATCCAACCCCATAGATATTAGCAGATTTAGCTGTCTTTTCTCTCGTGTGTATGGTTAGCTTAATTTATTTAGCCAGGAAATCTAATGTTGATCCCTTCAGATCACCGGAAATTCTCATAAATTAGTTTGGTGTTTTCCTTGGTCCCAAACACAAAGTAAACATCGTCCTATCAGCTCTTAGAGACTTCCTAGATGAACGAACAGGAACATTCCACTTGGAGAGAGCTCGATTGTACCAACTTGTCAATTATTTTAATAAACTCCAGGAAAAATATGACTGGAAAAGAGTTATGTTCGTGAACTGAAAACATGCAATAAATTCATGGCTGTCTTGGCACTGTCTGGTTTTAGGCGAAAGGGCATCGGCAATCTTGTCCTAACGTTTCACTAGTCTCAAGCTGCATGAAGTTAGGAAGGAAGGAAACTGGTCCTAAGTAGAAGGTTACACACACAGAAGTAAGCTGAACTGAACTTTCCCAGCTCAGAAATACAAAAACATTCTCTCCTTATTTAACCCCTTGAGGGTACCTGTACCTTACACTAAATAATGGAGATTTTCTTTATTAATAGCATTATTTTTTAAAGTCCCATTATGGCATTACTATATACTTTATTTCACATTTATGATGTGTCATTATGACACAGGCTGCTGTAAGGGCAACACTAATGTGCCCTAACAGCAAGCTTACTGAGCAGACAACCCTTCATAGGTCAATAGGGCCGGCTGAAATGATTCCCCAGTCTCTAGCTGAATCAATGGGAAACCCGGTACAAACAGGATTCAATATCCACAAAGGCAGATATAAGGAAATGGAAGAAAGAATCCATGGCACTAGCATTGTCCAATAATGTTCCTTTTATTAAAGATGAAAAGAATATCCAGACATAACAGGTTTGGGGGATCAGCCCCTTCTTCAGATGTATAGGACAAGAAATAATGGCATACATGAGAATACAATTCATATAAATACTATATGTTGTGGTCAAATCCCCTGAACAGGGACAAGCAAGACAGAACATGTACAATAAAACCCTTTGTGGGTATGTACATACAGTATATATGCATATGGAGTCCTTACACGGACCCTGGTGATTGGTCTAATCATGTTTAGTGTCCTTTGTATATGTACATTTACATCAGCACTATTTAAAACTGATGGATCTAATGTACACTAAAGTACCCATATACATTAAAGTTGAACAAAAATGGATGATTTCCTATGTTCTATTTTTGGCCATTTGCACAGCCAGATGGACCCCACTGAAATCTATTGGGCCACTGTATTGGCTGCTTATACAGAAGTGCTCATGTCTAATGGCCGTTAAAAATGGGAAAAGTGTCTTTCAGGGGTTATGATAAAAAAAAATGAAAAAAAAAACAAAAACCTCATCCACTTGAATGTGAGAGAACACTCGCTCGGTGCTGGAGGGAGCAGGAAAGCGTGATGTCACAGCACTGGGAGCTAATTTATTTTTTTTTCACACCCAGAAGAATGGAGGACACTATTGGAGGCCATATGTATACTGGGGGTATTTTATATACGGGGCACTGTGGGGGGCATTATATATACTGGGGCCACTATGGGGGTATTATAGACACTGGGGCACTACAGGGGGACAATTATAGATACTGGGTGCACTGTGGGGGTGTATAATATATACCGAGGGCACTGCCAGGGTTGAAATCTTAAAAAAAAAAGCAATGATGAAACAATTAAATATGGTTGCAAAACAGCCATTAAAAGGGACAAATGGACAAAAACTGGATGAACACATGGATGCAGACTGGCCATGAAAATCTGACAGTGTGTCCATTTTAATGGCCATTATTTTTTCACTGTTGTGTGAGTGTAGGCTTAATCATTCCAAACTCTGTACTCATGGAGTTTCTCTATGACCTCGCAAGTACAGGGTCCCAATCCCTGTCTTCTGCAATATGGATTTATGTACAATCTTTATGGGAGTTGCAGAAATGGCCAAGTGATGTACTCGGACATCTTTGGCACTCCCACAAAATTAAAGGAGTAGCAGTGTATATGCTTGATCTGCTGCTCTGTTCATTTTGGGGGGCACCGTGGGGTTCACGGTCCTCTGTCTTGTGATCAGTATGGGTCCCTGTGGTAGCGCCTCCGCTGTATATAGTTATCCCCTATCCACTGTATAGGGGATAACTTGCTACAGCAGTAATACCCCTTTAAGTTTTCATGTAGGGAGCTACATGTTCACTTGTTCTTATTAGGGGTCTGGGCTGTGTTGGAAGGGTAGGTTGCCTTATTTAAGATTATTGCTGGCACCACTCTACTGTACTAAGTGTTTTTAACCTCCTGTAAGTTTTCTAGCATGTATGAGCTACAGTAATCTTGAAGGGGTTCTCTGGGAATTAAGAAAATGAAAATACTTAAATTACTTTATTATAAATATATTACAAAAAATACATTTCATTAGTTATAATGGCTCGTTTTGTCTGGGAAGTAATCATTAGGAGAAATAAAATGGCAGACGTCCTATTAGTACTCACAAAACCTGTCCTAATCACACAGCAGGACAAGTTACTTCAGGACACTGAGCTAAAGAGCTCCTCCTCTCTGCTTTAAGATCTTCAGCTGAATCTCTGTGGGAATGGCATTCATGAGGAGATATGAGGTACAGGGAGGAGATGTGGCTAATGAGTAGCAGCTCTTGTATGCAGTCTCCATTACCACAGCCCCACATTACCACAGTCTGTCCTGTCCGTCCTCTCTGTACTTCATGCCACCTCAACTCCATTCCTACAGAGATTCAGCTGAAAATCTTATCAGCTGTATTCAGGATCATAATCCCTGACAAGTAAGCAGAGAGGAATATGAGGCAGCTCATTACCTCAGTGTTGTGAAGTAACTTGTCCTCCTGTGTTATTAGGACAGGTTTTGTGTGTACTGATAGGACGGCGGACATTTTATGTCTCCTAATCACTGCTCCCCAGACAAAACGAGCCATTATAACTAATGAAAGGTATTTGGGAATATATTTATAATAAAGTAATATTTAAGTATTTTCATTTTCTTAATTCCTGGAGAATCCCTTGAACAGAACTCCATATAAAATTTTTCTAAGACAGCTACTCTTCTTGTATCACTTGTTGAAGACTTTCAATTGCCTGTCTTACAAAATTTGCCTCATGGGAAGGTCCAGACTTCTGTACAAATGTTCTTGGTTCAGCGCTGTAGAATATCCAGGTTCTGTAGATCTGAAGGAACAATAAATAAATGATTAATGGTTACACAGGCCAGAGAAGTGATATTTCACCTATACAAGATGTGCCACGTGTATCAACAGCTGACACCATCCTCCCATCCAACCATACTTGAAGGGGCGCCACTTCTCATTGATGTAAATTGCAGTCAACTGGATAAAAGGTATTCAACCATGTTTAAAGCAGAATTGCAGCCAAAAACGAAGTTTTATTGTGGCTCTTGGAAGTGGTGAAACCCAACAGACCAGGAAAGGCTGTGTAGTCCTGGTTTAGGGCAATCTGTGTAAGGCCCACAATGTATATTACGCAGATATTGCCACTCCTTACGTTGCCATATGGTGCAATGCTTATGGGAGAATATTGCCAACATATGGCAATGGAAAGCCGAGCAATTTTATTTTTCATATAGAGTTGAAGAGATAAAATCTAAATGTGCCTCTTCATGTACTAGGCCGCATCTGATGTTAAATTAGTAGAAAACAGATCCTTGAAAAAGGGATAGCTTCCATGTGTCTTTCATTTTATTCCTCTTATTCCCTTCAATTGAAAGGGTCTCATCTGCCAAGATGGACAAGAATGGGACCTGCAGTGAGTTTTAAGGATTGTGCACACGGATGCATTGAATTGTATGGGTCAGTGTGCTATCCATTTTAAAAGCGGATAGAACACTAAAGGAGTATGCGGTCATGTGCATGAGCTATAAGGTAGGAGGCATCTGAAAGTACAATATGACCCCACAGACAATGAGTGCGGTATTATGAATCCATATGGAGATGTTATACAGTAACGTGCATTAGTCCAAAGTATCTCTTGTGAACTGTTGACTTTTAAGGGGTTGAATGCTTTTGCAATGCAATGTCTAATCCTCATCCTACCTGCGGCAAGTATCTATATACTGGAGTACCTCTACTGTGACGGTCAGAATTAGTTTTCATTTAAAGAGAATACCATAAGATAAAATATTGTACCCTAAGTCTTGCGTGTCCTAATCCTGTACACATGGTGCTGTATAGATATCCATATGACGCGGGCCCCACTAATATCTCTTTACATGGACTCCTCAATAACAAACAGCTGTACAGACAGTATAATGGCTGCCCTGAAAATGAGAACCCAGAATTCAGTCACTTCTGCCTTCCAGACACTGAGTAATTAAACCGTCAGAGCCCTTATGAGAGGTGACACAGCATTGCAGGCCTGCCAAACCTGCACTCCCTCGTGTTTCCCATGGCTGCTGGGCACAGAACTGCAGGGTCTCCAAGGCTCGCGTAGAAATGGATCTGGGGGGATGCTCTTCCCAGTATGCCCCCAATCTCAAAGATGACTCTACCAAATCTGTACTTGTATTACCCATAAAATAATACATCAAGAGCTTGTGCATTATGCTGTTCCTCTGTTATTCCTTCCGTCAATAGGTGCCCCTACAGAGTCTGACACTACACAAAACATACAGCTTTTTAGTTAAATGTCAGCAAATATTCTGGATTATGAAGCAATTTTATGACAGGTTCAAGTGTGGAAATGTTGTAATTGTTTTCAAGCTTTTACATTAAACATTTTGAACAAAAAAATTGGTCCTGCTTTGTTTTTATTTTGAGTCTATACTAAAAAAAAAATCGTGACATACTGCAGTTTTTATACTGACCATTGGGCCCTCACAATAGAGACCATTTTTCAGCCTGTGAAGGGTACACTGAGAGCAGACTAAGCAGTCATCTCATTAGCATTATATGGCAGGATTACAATGAACGGCAACACCTGTATTATGAAGCTGGAGGCAGATCACACAGGATCACAGCACTGACAACAGTTAATGGAATCCACTCAGATTCTCCTCTGTCCTAGGTAACCGCTACATATGTGACAGATGCTCCTGCCGTAAGACTTACATGAAACGAGTAAATCATGCAGGTGATTGTTGGAAGGGAAGCGTTCCTTACTGGCAATTGCGTTCTTGTTAGTGGAGGAGACAGTTGCTATTACATGCAGCAATCACCCTCACAGTATAGGGAGGAGCGATTGTTATGCCAACGCTTGTCCCCATATTGACTAGTTGTTTGCTGGCAGCAGAGCGTGATTACACACTATGATCTGCCGCCGTCAAACAATGATTTTTAAGAGTGATGAAAGATTCCAATTACCCAATCATTGGTAATCCGCGGCAGATAACATTTTTGGTGACACATTCCCTTTAATAGGTGTTATTTTATGTCTAGGTGCCTGCTGTACAGCAAATCTCTGGCAATGCTGTTTCAACAACCAAGCAAGATGGTAGGGGTATTCCATCTCATAAATGTAGTTTGTATAGTTAGATATAGCCATACCAATATTATTACTAATAGAATGTATTTATATAAAATGTACCGTTTAGAAGATTTGTCTATTTGTATTTCCATTGTCCCACACACATCAGTCAGGCCGTTGCCCCTAGTTACGACCACCACAGCCGTGTAGTAGTGGTGGCCGGCTTGCTGTTGTTCAAACCTGCTCTGAGGTAACTGCTGTATTGTGAACACACATTACATCATCATGCGGAGACACATCTTAGGGTTGTAGTATTTTTGTCTGCGCTTCCAAAATGCAGAGAAACGGATCCTGTTCCAAGATTAATTAATCTCTATGGAGCAGGATCTGTTTATAAAGTCTGCGTTTTGGACGGATCCTGACCATTGCGTTTTGGACTGGTTGCGTCCAAAGCGCAGATGTGAAAGTACCCTAAGATGTGTCTGCGCATGCTCATGTAACGTGCGTTCACAATACAGCAGTTACCTCAGAGCGGGTTTGAAAACAGGAGCAAGTCGGCCTCCACTACTACATGGCCACGGTGGCCGTAACTAGGGGCAACGGCCTGACTGATGTGTGTGGGACAATGGATATACAAATAGACAAATCTTCTAAATGGTACATTTTATATAAATACATTCTATTAGTAATAATATTGGTATGGCTATATCTAATTATACAAACTACATTTGTGAGATGGGAATACCCCTTTAAAGGGAACCTGTCACCATAAAAATGCAATGTAATCTGCAGGCAGCAGGTTATAGAGCAGGAGGAGCGGAGCAGATTATATATAGTTTTGGGGGAAAAGATTCAGTATAAGGCCACTTTCACACTGTCAGTATTTGGTCAGTATTTTGCATCAGTATTTGTGAGCCAAAGTCAAGAGTGGAATCTACAGAGAAGAAGTATAATGGAAATATATGTGCTTCTTCTGTGTTTTGGACCCATTCTTGGTTTTGGCTTATAAATACTGACGAAAAATACTGACCAAATACTGACCGTGTGAAAGTGGCCTAATTTGAATTGTATACATTTAAATTCCTGCTCATTCTGGATTTTGAAGTCAAGGAGTTGGTCCTATCAGTGATTGACAGCCTGCCCTCTATAACTGTGTATACACAGACAGCTGTCAATCACTAATAGGACCGCCTCCTGGACTCAAAATTCCAGAATGAGTGGGACATATGTGTATAAATTACATGTTTTACACTAGGGAATGGCACGGGTGGAACGCCTCACATGAGATATACAGTATATACAATATAATTTGTGGTGTTTCTGATACTTCTCATTTCACTATAGAGAAATGAAACTTTGTCTTGGCATCTGCTGTGCAGATTTCTTTTTTCCTCACAGATATTCCTGTGTGCGTTGAGTATGAGATGTGTTTTTACAGAGTTCTGCATGAACAAATATGCAGCTTTGGCAAGAAGAATAGTAATTTTCTCTAAAAACAGATAAGTGCTGATTTGTGGGCTCTAAACGCAAGTCGGGACATTTGAATTAAATATAAAATTGTTCACTTACAAGACGCCATCAAGATCCCAATAAGCAGAGTGGTATAAATTATGCATTATACACAGAATAGCATATGAATTGGCTGGGCACTTATCATTTTTCCTCCACTCTCCTTAAAAGGTAAGACAAACTTCTGTGATCAAAACGTCAATATCAGAAAGTAACAAAATGAAGTCATTTTAGGAAATACATCTTGCACCATTATGATGTTAATAAGAAGGTTAACTGATAGAGTCTTGTGAGATTAATTTAATTTAAGAAAGTGTAATAAAAAGTCACTCTTGGGCTCACCCACTTTAACACCCAACTTCTATGTCAGTAAAGTGGAACAGGTGCTTCATAAATATAGCGTTCACTCTGACCACCATCTATTACAAAGCTCGCTACCTGCAGCCACCACTAGGGGGAGATCAGTGCATACAAATTTATGCAGTTACAATTGACTAAAATGGAGGTTGTAAAATGTTTGTACTGAACTCCCCTAGTGGTGTCTGGCTGAATATGCAATCTTTTTATATAGGAAAGAGCTTAACCCCGCTCTGTGACCAGTCAGAGGTCATTGTTATAGGATAGAATAGATAAGCTGTGAATATCACCTATTGTCAGTGGTGGATCCTGTGATCCTGTCTTATCTGTCATTCTAATCCTGTCTCTAATTATATCACCTCTTTGCATATCAGATAACTGCAGTAAAGTGATCTGTACAGACCAAGAATTTGCCTATTATTAGGCTACTTTCACACTAAAGGCAGGGGTGTCCGGCAGGCTGATAAGTGCATGTGTGCAGCGGAAACTATGTTCCGTCCCCATTCACTATAATGGAGGCGGGCCAGAGTTCCGGCCACAGCACGGCAAACATGTCGAGAGGCAGCCGCACTTAAACTACACAAGTTGTAATTTTAGTCTGGCCGCCTCTCGGCATGTTTGCCGTGCTGCGGCTGGAACTCCAGCCCTTCTCCATTATAGTGAATGGGGACGGAGCGCAGTTCTGGTCGCACACCTGCACTAGCGGCAGCACGGAGACACCCCTGCCGCAAGTGTGAAAGTAGCCTTTGTCCTAATGAGACACAGCAACTCCGCTTAGCTGCAATACCAAACATAACCTGTGGTCAGGTGCGGCACTGTTTCTAGAAAAAACAACAATCATGTTTGTCTAATACAGTACAAAATGTTTTAACCCTTTAGTGATTAGTCGGTCTTGGGCTTTAATGCCCAAGCGATTTTTTTCATTGTCGCCTTCTAAGAGCTACAACTTTTTTTTATCTTTCCGTCTATGTAGTCAGATAAAAGATTGTTTTTTTGTGAGACGAGTTGTAGCTTTTAATGGCGCCATTTTGGGGTACACATAACTTACTTATTAACTCTTTCTAGGAAGGAGATGGGAAAAACTGCAATACTGCCACTGAATTTTTCCTTTATAAATTTTGCGGTGTTCTTCAGCATAAATAATATGATAACTTTATTCTCTGGGTCAGTACCATTACATAAATACAGTGGGGAGCAGGTAAGCATGCTTCCCTTGTGCAGGTCTGGCCAGGCCTGGGGTAGAAGGGGTTAAACGGTTTGTCCCACCACAAACATTTATCCCCAATCACAGGACAAGGGATAAGTGCCTGATAATAACAGGGGATTAGAGTTGATCGAACGTGCTCGTAACGAGCACTGTAGTGCTCGGATCCCCTGCGCTCACATGCCCGCAGGCATCTGGATACGTCCTCACCTGACTGTAAGTCAATGGGGGTGGATCCGTTTGGTATGACACACGAGTGTGTCATACCAAAAGGATCCGTCCCCACTGACTTACAGTCGGGTGAGGAGGATGGATTCGTTTGGTGTCACACACTAGTGTGTGATACCAAACGGATCCGTGCCCATTGACTTACAGGCAGGTGCGGACAGATCCGCATGGCTGCGCAGCGGAGCGCAGGGGATGCGAGCAGTACAGTGCTCGTTACGAGCACGTATGATCAACTCTACAGGGGATCAGTGTTCCCACATTTGAATGGAGCAGCAGTCATACATGCGCACTACCTCTCCATTCAACTCTCATGGTACTGCAGGAGACTGAGCCAAAACTGCTTGGTTATCTCCAGCAGTCCCATACAGTAGAATAGAGCGGCAGTGCACATCCATGACTGCTGGGCCACTGTTTTCATAGTTGCCAGGCCCTAGCGGTCGACCCCCGCCAATCAGATACATCTCCTATGCTGTGGATGGAACAACTCCCTTAAAATGAAAGTGGAACTTTCTAGTACATGACAATCTCTTTCTCACAAAGCTAGAACCTGCCCTCTACCTCACATGGATCCAGAGATCTCCCCATTCATTGCTGCAATCCAATCCACAGCATTTGGGACAGCTAAAACAAGGAGCCGCACGCTTCCTAGCCCGGGCCACCCTTCCTTCGCTGAGATCAGAGAAGGCTGTCTGTACTAATAATAGGGCTAAGCCTGTACAAGTCTTACAAGCCAATTACTAATATATTCCAATGCTGGCCTGTAGATGGTAGCAATGGATATGGTATGGATATGATAATGCAATGGAATATACTGAATTCAGCATTCTGTATTGCATAGATATACCATATTTTTCGCTTTATAAGACGCACTTTTTCCCCACCAAAAGTAGGGGGAAAATTGCAGTGCGTCTTATAAAGCGAATACAAGTGAGCACTTCCACTTGTATGTATAAGGTGCCGGGACCCACCCATCAGACCTCAGATCAGCCCACACAGCCACATAAGGTTAAAATAAAAAACCTCTCTTACCTGTCCTGCGCCGCGGCTCCACTCCAGGGCCGGCTCTGCACTGTCCTGACTGCGTCAGGACGTTATGCCCGCACTATGACCTGACGCTGCACGCAGTCAGGTGACAGTGCAGCGCCAGCCCAGAGAAAGCAGAAGGAGCGCCGGACCCGGAGGCGGAAGCCGCGGCGCAGGAGAGGTAAGAGGTTTTTATTTTAACCTTATGTGGCTGGGTGGGCTGATCTGAGGTCTCTGATGGGGGCACATTCTGTTGATCTGAGGTCTGATGGGGCACATTCTGACCTCATGGGTCTGATGGGGGCACATTCTGCTGATCTGAGTCTGATGGGGGCACATTCTGCTGATCTGAGGTCTGATGGGGCACATTCTGCTGATCGAGGTCTGATGGGGGCACATTCTGCTGATCTGAGGTCTGATGGGGGCACATTCTGCTGATCTGAGGTCTGATGGGGGCACATTCTGCTGATCTGAGTCTGATGGGGGGCCACATTCTGTGACTGAGGTCTGATGGGGGGCACATTCTGCTGATCTGAGGTCTGATGGGGGGCACATTTTGTTGATCTGAGGTCTGATGGGGGCACATTCTGCTGATCTGAGGTCTGATGGGGGCACATTCTGCTGATCTGTAGTCTGATGGGGGTCTGACATGGAGGGCTGATATGGGGGTCTCATGTGATGTCCTGAAATTTAGGAGGTTTGATATGAGGTGTGATGAAAAATATTTTTTTTCTTATTTTCCTACTCTAAAATCTAGGGTGCATCTTATCAGATGCGTCTTATAAAGCGAAAAATATGGTACATTACAGAATACAAGATGCAATCCAATAATTGCATGTTATAGTTACCTATGGTGACTTAAAAAAAGTAAAAAGAAATAAATACAAAGTTTTTAAAAAACTTAAAAATTAATATACCACCTTTCCCAAGAACAAAAAAATGAATACATAAACAATAAAAAAAAAACTAAACATTATGGGCATTGCTATGTCTGAAAATTGTACTATAAAAATATTTATCCCATATGGCAAATGGCATGACAGTAAAAAAAATAAAAATTGCTGAATCGCCATTTTTTGTCGCTTCACCTCCCCAAAAATATTGAATGATGAACAAAAAGTCATACACACTCTATGGTAACAATAAAAACTACAGATCATCCTGCAAAAAATGAGCCCTCACACAGCTCTGTAAACCTCACTATAAAAAAGTTGAGGGGCTCAAAATTTGATGATGAAAAGAAAAATGTATTTCCAATGTATCTTTATTTTTTTCACAGTATTAAAACACTAAAAAAGTACATGAATGTGGTATCATAAGGAAAAATAGAACCCATAAAACTGGCGGTATTGCATTTTTTTTCCAATTCCACCCATTTGGAATTTTTCTCTAGCTTCCCTCTACATTGTATGCAATAGTAAATGGCGCCATTAAAAATTACAACTTGTTCTGTAAAAAAAAAAGCCCACATAAGGCTATGTATATGGAACTAAAAAAGTTATGGCTCTGGGAAGGCAGGTAGTGAAAAACAAAAACGCAAAAAAGGGAAAAATCGCATGGTCCTGAAGCGGTTAAGATACATGTGATATTTCAGGTATTATAAACCTTTCATCAGGCATGGGCAGTCTCCACAGAGGACATACAAGTCAGCATTTGAGACCCGGTTCCTTGGGGGACCTGTAGTACAGTATGCCGATGCGGTCCATACACAGTAGACAGCCTTCTGCTTCCAGCTCCATCCACTGCTTCATTTCTGGCTAAAAACAGCTGATCATAAGGAGTGCCAGACTCCCACCAATCCGATATTGAGGATGTATACTGAGAACAGGACAGTTTAAAAAAATAAAAAAAAAAAAGATTGCGTGGGGGCCGGTCTTCCCTTAAAGGGGTATTCTCATCTTGGACAATGGGGGCATATCGCTAGGATATGCCCCCATTGTCCTATAGGTGCGGGTCCTGCCGCTGGGACCCGCACTATAACGAGAACGGGGCCCCCAAAGTGAAGAAGTGCGCACCGCGCAAGCGCGGCCCGCTCTCCATTCACTTCTATGGGGCCGCCGCAAATAGCCGAGCGCTGGCTCGGCTATCTCCGTCGGCTCCATAGAAATGAATGGGAGTGCACTGCGCATGCACAGCCACCGCTCCCATTCATTTCTATGGAGCCGACGAAAATAGGCTATTTGCGCGGCCCCATAGAAGTGAATGGAGAGCGGGCCGCGCTTGCGCGGTGCGCACTTCTTCACTTTGGAGGCCCCGTTCTCGATATAGGTGCAGGTCCCAGCGGCGGGACCCGCACCTATAGGACAATGGGGGCATATCCTAGCGATATGCCCCCATTGTCCAAGATGAGAATACCCCTTTAAAATATAGTAAGACCCTGATCAAGCCTTTTTGTTTGTGCAGTTATATCAATATACCATGTATCATTACTGCCTTTCATTTAGGGTGGTGTCACACACAGCTTTTTCTGGCACTTTTTGAGCCAAAGCTAGAAGTGAATGCTGTAGGAAAGGAAAAGTACCATATTTCTTGCTCCATAAAATGCACATTTTCCCCCCAAAAGTGTGTGTGTGTGTGTGTGGGGGGGGAGGGGGGGGGGGAATGCGTCTTATGGAGCGAATACCAGTGAGTGCTCCATTTCTTCTCTATCTTCCTTGAGCCATAACTTTTTTTATTTTCCCGCTCACATAGCTTTTATTTAGTTTTTATTGATACCATTTTGATCACTTTTTTTTGAGTAAGAGAAGCGATGACAAAATGGCAAACTGGCCACAGTGATACCCATGATGTTTATATTTTTTGTTATTTATGTGTTTATTTTTTTTATTCTACGGAAAGGGGTGTGATTTAGGCTTTTATACTTTTTACATTTTTTACACATTTTTTAAGTTCTTTTATTTTTTGTTATGATTTTAAAATTTGTATTTGAGCCTACAAAATCCATTTTTTATTCTGATCAATTATGGATTTTTTACATCCATTTATTGTTCAGAAACGCTCATTTCTTATGTTGGCCTGCCACCTGCTGGCCAAAATAAGAATTGCAGCTTCAATACCCTTGAAGCTAGCGAGACCTAGGGCATTGAATTAAATTACCTCTATGGCCAATGAGGATGCCGGTAAGAAGGCCGGAAACGCAAGCTTCTGGGTTTTTCACCCTTTAGATGCTGTGATCTCACTTGATCACGGCATCTAAAGGCTTTAATGACCGCGATCTGCATTATTGCCTGTCGCAGTCATTAGCCGTGGGTCTCTGTTTGAAAGAGCTGAGACCCACCGAGTATGATGCCTGCTGCACGCGCAAGCGGGTGCCATGTTTGCCCATCAGTCCAGTGCCGTACATGTACAGCGCTGGTAGTGAAGGGGTTAAAATTGTTTAAATCACTTTTTTATGTTAACCACTTCCAGACCAGGCCATTTACCTGCCTTCCTGACCACGCCTAATTTTGTAAATCTGACACGTCACTTTATGGGGTAAAAACTTTAAAGCACTTTTATTTATCCAAGCAATTCTAAGATAGTTTTTTTTCTGACACCTCGTACTTCAAGTTAGTGGTAAATTTGGGTCTATATGCTTTACATTTATAAAAAAAAATCCAAAATTTAGAGAAAATTTGGAACAATGTGCAATTTTCTAAATTGGAATTTCTTCTTTTTAGGCTACTTTAACATCAGCATCTTTTATTCCGGTTTTGAGATCCGGCAGAGGATCTCAAAACCTGAATAAAACACTTCAGGTTCATTTAATAAATCCAGATGAATTCCTTTTGTCCGGATCCGGTTGTATTCAAAAGAAACTGAACCAAATCAGGCATGAAAATCATTATAACGATAATTCGATAACAAAAAAAAATGTGACACGATTGACTTACTTTCTTTTTCATGCCAGATCTGGTTTGTTCAGTTTCGTAAACCAGACACGAAAGCGCAGCTGGCAGCAGTTTAGTGTCTGGTCAAAAAACTAAACAAACAGTAAAGGAATGCATCCTGATCTGGTTTAGCCTTGATTTTGAGATCCTTTGCCGGATCTCAAAATCGGAATGCAAAACGCTGATGTGAAAGGTAGCCTAAGATAGATGGTGATACCTCATAAAATAGTTATTACTTAACATTCACTATGTCTACTTTATGTTGGCATCATTTTATAAAAATGTTGGATATAGCCGAGTACAGCAGCTCTTATTTCAGGGGGCTCCACAGGGTATGTGGTTCGTGATTCGTGGGGGTCCCACCGATGAACAGGGGATAACTTTCTGTAAGGGCGACCGTAGCAGGTCTGTGCCTGTATTGTGGCCCACAATATACAGGCACCGGCCATGTACGCACTGTATCACGGCTGCTGTCCCATTCACTTGAACGGGTCCACAATAGATACGGTACGGAGGCACGGATTGGAAGCACTACGGAGTGCTGCCGCTGTCTTTCTGCCCATGCACTGCTTTTATGCGGTGTGGACTGTCGGATACGGACCCCATTCAAGTGAATGGTCCGCGTCCACAGACAATGGGCACATTGTGCGATTTGCGGTCCACAGCACAGGTTCGTGTGCATGAACCCTTACTGGAATACCCCTTTAAAGAGGACCCTTCACCACTCTGACATGCCTGTTTTAATGAAATATATACAATCCAAATTGTCAGTTTTGACACACGGATGAAGTGCAATGGAACCCACTCAGATCAAAACAAATACAGAAATAGAGGGTAGACAATTAAAATATAACTGTTACTAGGTTAAAACAATGACCCACAAACATAAATGCCGTAAATTGACAGGAGGAGGAATGACGGCCGCTACTAGGTGCAGGGTTCACGCCTACTGCACCTAGGGGAGGTAATTTACATATTATAAAAACGGAATTTTCACAAAAACTACTTTACTGAGCAGTATAAAAAATACAGATCTGTCATCAGGTGTCATTTGCACATTGCAAATGACACTCGGTTTACTATGGTAAATCCTGATGACAGAAGCCCTTTAAAGAAGAACTCCCGACAAAAATTTTATTCCATGTCCTGCTAGAAATGTACATGATATAATCTGTAGTGAATGTCATTTTCTTACCATTGTCTGAATTTTTGACTTATATCATCCTGAAGTTTCTTATCTGTCATGTGACCAGCAATTAGACCCACCAACTCACACATAGACTTATGTGTGGACAGGAAGTCTAATTCTCTATGTATTCCTATGAGACTGAAAGTGAGGCTCCCATAGGAATGAATAGAGCATTTACTGGCTTTCTGTCCTGGGTCAGTTGGAGGTCAGGGAGTTGGTCACATGACCCAGCTACAATAAGAAGAGAGGTTATTACTCACAGAAAGAGTCACTGATAAGAAAATGACAATCACTACACATTATATCATGCACCTTTCTAACAGGTCAGAGAATAAAATTTTTGCGGGAGTTCTTCTTTAACAGTGCACCTAATGCCACAACCCGATGCAATCACAATATAATAAGCAGTTGAAACCACAAATGTGTATATATATATATATATATATATATATATACACACACAGGTCCTAATCTAGGGGTGCTGGGTCTCTGCCCCTGAGAAGCCCTATGATAACTAGGCTATCCCACAACAATGTGTCCTTCAGAGGTACTAAGAGACACCCCCAAGATGGAAAACAACCACCTAGCTATAACGACCCTAGCAGTCCCTAGAGCAGAAGTTGACTGCCCAGCAATTCATCAGGGAAGAAAGCAAGGGGGTCCCTATATGCTAGGAGAAAAAACAACATACAAACTGTAACGCGTTTCTTTGGTATACATCACTAATTCCTCAGAGGACCGGTACTATGATATGGAGAGGACCAGTGTTGGTATTCCATCTGGACCAAAACATGAAGAGGGGGCTCACTGTCTGCCCAAGTGTGTGGCATCCAACAGTGGCCCATGCAGGTGAGGAATATGGCGTCCACCACGCCGGCCACACTGTTTGGGTTTATATACCCCACCTACAACAGAATTGTCCGCCCTCCATACTAGTGTGAATGCCGGGGACACGCGCTGGGATCCTACAATGCGCATGCCTGTTTTAACCCCTTCACGCCCAGCACCGTACATGTACAGCGCTGGGGGACGTGACTTGCTGCCCAGCGCCGTAGTACTACGGCGCGCTAATCGGGTGGGTGCAGGAGCTGCGCCTGCCTGATCAGCTGTAGGGGACGGCTGTTAACCCTTGATGTGCCGCAATCAGTGCTAACCGCAGCACATGCGATGCGAGCGACGTGAAGGGGCTGCCATCGGGTCCCAGCGCTGCTGTGACGGGGACCCGATGGCTTGGATGGCAGCCGATGCCTTCCTTAGGCATCGTGGCTGCCCTCCCTGCGAGATCCAGCCCCCTGTATCTCACAGGAAGCAGGCTGGAAGTGTATTACTGTGTGCAATACACTTACAGCCAATGCATTACTATTATTGTAATGCATTGTAAAGGGGATCAAACCCCATAAGTTGAAGTCCCACAGTGGGACAAAAAATCAGGTGAAAAAAAACCTGATTCAGTAAAAAAAAAAAAAAAAAAAAAGAGCACCCTTTTCCCAAAACAAAATAAAGTTAAAAAAAATAGGGAAAACAAGAAAAGTACACATATTAGGTATCACCGCGTCCGTATTGACCGGATCTATAAAAATATCACATGATCCACCTGGCCAGGTGAACGCAGTAAAAAAAAAAAAAAAAAAAAAAAAGTGCCAAAACAGCCATTTTTTGGTCCCCTTCCCTCACAAAAAGTGTAATAGCAGGCAATCAAAAAGGCATATTTACCCCAAAATGGAAACAATCAAATCAACATCACATCCTGCAAAAAATGAGACCCTACCTAAGACAATCGCCCAAAAAATAAAAATATATAGCTCTCAGAAAATGGCAACACAAAAAAAGATTGTATTCTGTTCAAAAATGTTTTCACAATGTAAAAATTAAAAAATGTAAAAATAATAGACATATTGGGTATCACCACAACCGAAACAACCTGCTCTATAAAAATATCACAAATATCACATTATATGCCCCCTTAGGTGAATGCTGTAAAAAAAATTTTTTTAAAAACTATGTCAAAACAGCCATTTATTGGTCACATACCTTCACAAAAAGTGTAATAGCAGGCGATCAAAAAGGCGTATTTACCCCAAAATGGTACCAATCAAACCGTCATCTCACCCCGCAAAAAATTAGACCCTACCTAAGACAATCGCCCAAAAAATAAAAAAAAATATGGCTCTCAGAAAACGGCAGCACCAAAACAAGATTTTTATTCTGTTCAAAATTGCATCTAATGTGTAAAACTTAACAAAAATAAAAATGTTAGACATATTGGGTATGGCCGCGTCCGTAACAACCTGCTCTATAAAAATATCACATTATATGCCCCCTCAGATGAATGCTGTAAAAATTTTTTAAGAAAAACTATGTCAAAACAGCCATTTTTTGTCACCTTGCCTCACAAAAAGTGTAACACCGAGCGATCAAAAAGTCTAAAATGGTACCAATCAAATCGCAAGCTCATCCCGCAAAAGATTAGACCCTACCTAAGACAATTGACAGAAAAATAAAAAAAAATAGGGCAGTTAGAAAATGGCAACACAAAAACAAGATATAATTTACTGTGTAAAACTTAATAAAAATAATAGACATATTGGGTATCGCCGCGTCCGTAACAACCTGCTCTATAAAGATATCGCATGATTGAATGCTTCAGGTGAATGCTGTAAAAAAAAAAAAAAGTCTTATGTACCCCAAAATGGTACCAATGAAAACGTCACCTCATCCCGCAAAAAATGAGCCCCCACATAAGACAATAACTCAAAAAATAAAAACCAATGGCTCCCGCAAACCAATCCATCAAAATCTGCGCTGCAAAATCCATATGGCGCTCCTTCTGTTCGGAATCCTGCCATGTTCCCCCACAACAGTTTACCATCACATATGGGGTGTTGCCATATTCAGGAGAAAATGGGTAACAAATTATGGGGTGCTTTTCTCCTGTTACCCCTTGTGAAAATACAAAATTGCTAAAGCAACATTTTATTGGAAGAAATTAATCTTTTCATTTTCATCTTTGAAGGATGTAGTTTCCAAAACGGGGTCACTTTTTGAGGGTTTCCACTCTAGGGGTACGTCAGGGTCTCTCAATTACAAAATGGTGCCTAAAAACCATTCTAGCAAAATCTGCCTCCAAAAATCTGTATAGCATTCCTTTCCTTCTGACCACTGTCACGTGCCCATAGAGCAGTTTACCACCACATATGGGGTATTTCTGTAAACTGCAGAATCAGAGTAATGTATATTGAGGTTTAGTTTGCTGTTAACCCTTGCTGTGTTGCAAGAAAAAAAATTGATTAACATGAAAAATCTGCTTAAAAAAGTAAAAATTTTGAAATTTCGTCTCCATTTACCTTTAATTCTTGTGGAACACCTAAAAAGGGTTAACAAAGTTTGTAACTAGAGATGAGCGAACGTGCTCGAAACGAGCACTGTACCGCTCGGCTCCCCTGCGCTCGCATGGGCGCAGGCAGTCGCTTCCGTCCTCCTCAGGAGGACGGAAGCGGCTGCCTGCGCCCATGCGAGCGCAGGGGAGCCGAGCGGTACAGTGCTCGTTTCGAGCACGTTTGCTCATCTCTATTTGTAACGTCATTTTTTAATAATTTGAGGGGTGTAGTTTCTAAAATGGGGTGGTTTCTATTACATAAGCCACTCAAAATCACTTTATATCTGAATTGGTGCTTAAAAAATTGGGAAATTGTTGAAAATTTGAAAAATGGCTTCTAAACTTCTAACGGCCTAAAAAAGTAAAATGACATTTACAAAATGATACCAACATAAAGTAGACATATGGGGAATGATGACTGACAATTATTTTATGAGGCATTACTATCTGTCTTAAAAGTAGAGGAATTCAAATTTAGAAAATTGTGAACTTTTCCAAATTTTTGGTAAATTTTGAATTAAAAAAAATAAAATAAAGGAAAAAATATATTGACTCAAATTTACCACTTTCATGAAGTACAATGTGTCACGAGAAAACAATCTTAGCATGGCTAGGAAAAGTAAAAGTGTTCCAAAGTTATTCCCACATAAAGTGATACATGTCAGATTTGCAAAAAAATGGTCTGGGCAGGAAGGTGAAAAATGGCCCGGGGTTGAAAGGGTTAATAGTTTCATGCATTCCTCATGTAATAACAATTCTTGAACATCTACTCTTATTCTTGGGGGTGTGTACGTGCACAGACGCACTCTATCCAATCAGTGCTGCCATTTTCAGACTGTGCAGGTACACCCCCCCCCCAACTGCTTACCTCCCCTCTGTACCCCTACTCAAATATTCTGTTTTGCCCCCACAGGTGAAGAAGCGCCTGGCCCTGACAATCTCACGCCTGCGCAGCGGATCTGCTCCCAGAGCAGCCACTGTCCTTGCGCCACTACGAAGTCACTGCTCCAGTAGCAGAAGCACCTGCACCGCTACTTAGCGCAGCAGCACAGTGACAAGATTGTCAAGGCCGGGCAAGATGTCCAGTCCTGTCAATCAGCAGCAGGTGGGCGATTCTTCACCTGCGGGGACAGCCCTCCACAGGTGAAGAAAAACTCTTGTGGATGAGGCGAATATATTCATTAGAATCCATTTGCCATCCCTACATACCACCCAATAAAACAGCGTATATGGGATGGCTAACCTCCAGCACTGCAGCTGTGGTAAAACTACAACTCCCAAGATGAACACTTGCTTGGCTGTTCTCAGAACTCCACAGAAATGAATGGAGTAAGCTGGGAGTCGTAGTTTCACCACAGATGGAGTGCCGAAGATTAGCGATCATGTGATCATAACTGTATTGACCCATTGTATAACGGTAACACATTATTATTACAAATGGTAAAGGGCGCAAAAATTTGTAAAGTATTATTTCCATTCCTCTCCCAGAAAGGGTTAAAAAAAGGTTAACCAATAAGTTTTATGTACCCCAAAACAGTGGCAGTGAAAAAAAAAATCCCACAAGAAAACTACAGATTAAAAAAGCTATGGCGCTCTAAATGCAGCAGTGCAAAAACTGAAGAAAAAAAAATTCAGCAGCACCGAAAGCCAAAATGGGCTTGAAGGGGTTAATGACTGGTCTGCATAACCAACAATACAGCTGATGAATGACAAGTGGAATTTATCAAAGCCGGCAGCCATTTTATCAAACCACACTCCATCTCTTATATTGAAAAGATGATAACAGCAAACTGACAGGTTGCTATGGGCAACTGCTTCAGAAGCATCTCACCGTAGAGGAGCAGGAAGACCTGGAACAGCAGCCCATATTAACCACATTACAGCTCTTATCGGAGTGTAAAATGTAACCAGCAATGTGATTGGTTATGTAAATCTTTAATGCTCCGCAATTTTCTCTCGTCGTCGCGTCCAGCTCTCACACAGCGTCGGTAAATAATAAGTGTCACAAATCTCCCTTCTTACAGTTATATGTTCCTCCTAGCGCATAACGAGGTCCGTACTATGCAACCCGTCATAAAGCGTCACCCCGCCATTACATTGTCACTTTACACTGCGGACACAAATGAAAACCCTACTGACGGCGAGAAATGCGATGTAAGCTGCTGCAGAAATAATTTCTGATGACTGCGCAAAGCTCGCCGCCGCCATCTTGTTTGCGAGGGGAGGAATGAGGGGAAGGGCGGGAAAGACGGCTGGGCAGGAAAAGCTGAGGAAAGACAAAAGTTCAAGTTCAAATACATAGCCTGCCCAATAGCTCTGGAAAAAAACGTTCCCACGGCTGGAGAGAGAGGAATAATTTTAAAAAAATACCTCAACTATTCGTTATAATACCTTTATATGTGGCTGGTCTCCATTTTATGTCGTTATAATATGTGAAATAAAACATAATGAGGGCTTACATGAGGCATGTGAAAATGTGAGGTAAAATATCAATGGAATGTACATAATATATCATGATTGAATATATTCAAATATAATACACATGGAATATATATGTATTTATATTCCATTATATATATATATATATATATATATATATATATATTCCATAATATATGTATATATATATATATATATATATATATATATATATATATATAGTGCAAGTTATTTCAAAATGTGGAAAGAGACAAGAAGACCCCTTGCACACCACTCATCTCTGATGAACAGTGGCGCAACACGGTGCTCTTAGACCGCGATACCAGCCGCCACGTGACCAAAGATCGCAGTATGGCAGTGCAGCCATTGAACTAAATGTGGTCACTGTGGGACTTGCAAGTTGCAGTGAAAAAAAATCCAACGCTGCTGTATTTTTTACGATTTCGGGTTTGAAGCATATTGTGAGACACACTGCGAACCCATTCCGTTCTTTGGCTGCACTGCTACATAGTGATCTTTAGTTGTGTGAAGGGTATCAAGGCTAAGACTGGAGAGGAGAATATTTCAGTCTCCCTTGCTTTCCTTCAGGGAGTGTGCGCCACATCCCTTTTAGGCTCCATTCACACGTCCTGTTTTTCTTTCCTGATTTGATCCTGATTTTTTTCAGGACCCATTGAAATGAATGGATCCAGATCAGGATCGAACCAGGAAAGAAAAACAGGACGTGTGAATGGAGCCTTATTCTGTTGTACTTAAATCCGTAGTCAAAGTACATTTCAGTACTGAGGTATCCCCGAAATAAATGTATACTGCGTGAGGGAGTAATAAGGCGCAGGCATGTGTGCGGTCCGAGTCCAACTGTGGCACCACCACATGTGCCTGACAATATGGACGCACATCTAATAAGAGATTAGTATGAACACGGGTACTGATAGGGTGCCATCACACGAGGAAGATTTTGTTGTAGAAATTTTTGCGACTGAAAATCAGTTCCACTCATCTGAATGGAGCTATTTTAACAGGAAGCAAATCCCATTCAGGTAAATCGAACTGATTTTCAGTCGCAGAAATTTTCTGCAACAAAATCCGCCACGTGTGAAGGCCTCCATACTTTCATGTTATACTGACCATTTACACTCCAAGCTTGATATGTGAACTGCGAAAAATTACAGTAAATGAATTCCAACCTTGTGCAACACCAAATATCTTTAGGTACGCCACATGGGCACATTTCGTTCCAGAAAATCAGCCACAGATTTTGCTGTTGATGTGCAGCAAAATTTGCAATAAATCGCATGAGTCACAAGATTTTCCAGCAGATTTGCTACGGATTTCACTCTGTGCATTGCAGCATTTGGATGTGATATGTTTAATTTTCATCCACATTGCTGAGACTGTAAAACACTGCAGATTTTCCACCCACAATTCCACGGTGGAAAATCTGCTGTGTATATGCCTCAGGTAGACGTACCTTAAAAGTCAGTGCAGCTTTCGAAAAGCAATATGAAGTACAGCCCACAGAACTCAAATACATGTAACATATAAGGGTACCTTCACATGTGGCAGAAAAATCTGCCAGAAAATACACAACATTCCTCCATATTATCCTAAAGGCTCATGCACACGGATGTATTTATTTTTTGTGTCCGTTTCGAGTATTTTTGCGGCGTTTTTTTTACCGATCTTTGTTTTCCGGGATAAGCTTATTTTATAAGGCGTGCGCTTTGCCAACATAAACCTAATCTGAGGCAGTCTGTGCACCTTGTGAAAAAACAACGCCAGTCCCATGTAGACATACATGTTAGTAAATTTGCCAGGGCCCAGAGGCATGGCCCGTACTCCACCTTCGTCCCACCCAAAAAGTGGATTTGCGACTATTTTTTTCACTAAAATAGTCACAAGTGCCTTGATAAATGACCCCCTCTGTGTCCTAAATCCCCCCCAAAATCTGCACCACTGTAAAAATCCACACCAAAATCTGCACCATTGTAAAATCTGCACCTGTGTATTTTTTAGCGGATTTTTCTACCATGTGTGAACGCGCCCTTGTATGATTATATTGGAATGGACTTCAACTGCCTGAAAATTACAACAGGCAGTTCAGGGTGTATGACTTGCCTGCACCTCGGTCCACAGTGACAAAATGCTCAACTTCCAAGACATAATAGTGCTGCAGTTACATTGCGTTGCACAGATAGTGAGCTTCATCATGTTCCTAAAGTACAGGTAGGACAATGAATGTAGAACTGGTGTCTGTCTCCAAGGTAGCACATTGGTCACAGTAAGGGTGCAGCCACACAATCAGGTTTCCTGACTGGATGCCAAAATCAGGAGTGGATCATGAAATGAGAGAAAATATAAAAGACAGATACAGCTTTTTCTCTTTTTTGAATTCACTGCTGGTTTTGGCTTCCAAAACTGCATCAGGAAACCTGACAGTGTGTCCGTACCCCAACCAGTTATAATATTTTGTACATTACAGCTTTAGGACTACATGCTGTAAACAGCTCGTGCAAGTAAAACAATAGTGGTAGTAGCATTATAAGTATAAAAAATCATTCTTCAGCCTGCTGGATTTTATTTTAAACCAGTTTATAATATAATCTTTTATTGTACTACATGTCAGAATCAGCGAATGTATATATAATACGATAACATTTTATCCAAATACATAGATTGTAATAATATATTCATATGATATAGTTTCTGTATGAAATATGTATGTTATATGCATAATTATATTATAGGGTATAAACTGTATACAAGATGTGCGTCATTACATGACAAGGTATAAACTATAGAATGCAATCATCACATTATGTTATATAAACTGTATATTGTATGTGCATTATTATACTGCATGATGTAAATTGTATATAAGCATAATTATACAATGTATACTACAAAGTGTATCATTTGTATATTATACTATATTCTGTATATTATACTATATGCAGTGAACTGAATATATTATACGTAAAACATAGATGCAATATGTATATTATACTATATGCTGTAAACTGTATATCAAATGTAAAATGTACTATTGGCTGTAAATGGTATAGGATACATGTATAATTATACTAAATGCTGTAAACTCTATATAAAATGCAGCATGCTATAAGCGGTATACTGTATATATTTAGTGAATAGTACTGTATCGAGATAAACTAAATAAAATGTGAATTATTATAGTGCATGTTGTAACCTATATAAAATGTCTGAATATTTGTGAATTATACTGCATGTTGTAAGCTGTATATTGTATGACATGCTGTAAACTATATAAAATATCTGAATACATGTGAATTATTACACTGCATATTGTAAACTGTGTATTGTATATTGTATGACATACTGTAAACTATATAAAATATCTGAATATATGTGAATTATTACACTGCATATTGTAAACTGTGTATTGTATATTGTATGACATGCTGTAAACTATGTAAAATTTCTGAATATAATATTTGAATTATTATACTACATTTCTATACACTTTATGTAATATGTGAATAATTGTAACATATGTGAATTATACTGCATGCTGTAAACTGTATATTGTATGACATGCTGTAAACTATATAAAATATCTGAATATAATATGTATATTATTATACTGCAGTTCTGTACACTTTATGTAATATGTGAATAATTCTACCATATAGTGCATAGTATGTGAATTATACTGCATGCTGTGAACTGTATACAATATGTGCTGTGATATACGTGTTGTAAACTGTGTATGTAATGTGCAATATTATATAACATGTCAGCTCTGTAATATGTGAATTATACAACATGCTATAAACTGTTTAATCTATACAGTATGTGCATACAATATGTGAATAATTATATAGCATGCTGTATATAATATGTGAATTATTATACTGCATATTGTAAATTGTATGACAGGCTGTAAAGCACATTAAATATCTGAATATAATATGTGAATTCTTATACTACATTTCTGTAAACTTTATGTAAAATGTGAATAATTCTACTATATGTGAATTATACTGAATACTGTAAACTGTATACAGTAAGTGCTGTGCTATATGTGTTGTAAACTGTATATATAATGTGCAATATTATATAACATGTCAGCTCTGTAATATGTGAATTATTTTACAACATGCTATAAACTGTACATTATTATACTGCACGGTATAAACTGGTGAGCATATAATATGTGCATTATTATACAGCATGCTTTAAAGTGTAAATAATATGTGAATTAGTATACCACAGTCCTGTAAACTACATAATATGTACAATATTATTAAACATACTGTAAACTGCATATCATATGTGCATTATCACATTGTATGGAATACACTACATCATTTGTATATAACATGTGCATAATTATACTAAATTACTATTATACTAAGTAATCGGTATATAAAATGCAAATTATATTGTATGTTATCACCTGCATGTATGCTATTCACTTTATATCACATGCGCGGTACTCAACCTCATGTTGTACATTGTATATCTCATAGCTGCATTTTTCTACCTCACCCTGTAAATAGGTGACATCTATAATAAATGATTATGTTTAATGTGCAATTTGGTGCAAACTGTAACCTGAATAAACCAGTTCTTGATCCTGTTTAGCCCTCCTACCTCAGGTCTCCTTACTGTACACATAATTATTAATAATTAACCTGGCACCAAGTAAATTCTGTGTGCCAGCCAAGATGTACCTTACACTAATATTCACATGTATTCTTTTTAATATCATGCCAATGGGCTGGTGACTTACCGTATGTTCATAGGATTAGTGAGTAGTGTGAATACAACCGGTTAGTGTTGTGTACAGTATTCATATATGTCTTGTAATGTTTAATATGTCCCTTTGAAATATTATACTCCACATAAAAGCATATGTTATTACTACTGTACAACTGCGAATGTTGTAGTCTTTTATATTAGTACATATGATTATGCTGTACAATCGACGTATGCTGTTTTTTTATATTAGTATATATGATTATACTGTACAATCTGCTTATGTTCTAGTGTTCTGTATTAACACATATAATTATACTGTACAATGTGCGTATGTTGTATTCTTCTATATTAGTACATGTGATTATACTGTACAATTTGCGTATGTTGTATTCATTTATATTGGTAAATATCCTGTACAATCTGCATATGTTGTATTCTTTTATATTGGTACAAATACTGTACAAACTGTGTATGTTGTATTCTTTTATATTGGTACATATTATACTGTACAATCTGCATATGTTGTATTCTTTTATATTGGTGTATATATACTGTACAAACTGTATGTTGTATTCTTTTATAATGGTAGATATACTGTACAATTTGCGTACAGCACCCTTGCGTACATGTTGTCTTTTATATTGGTAAGTATCATACTGTACAATCTGTGTATGTTGTATTCTTTTATATTGGTACATATTATAATGTACAATCTGTGTATGTTTTGTTCTTTTATATAAGTACATATGATTATACTGTACAATCTGCTTATGTTGTATTCTTTTCTATTAGTATATATTATACTGTACACTCTGAATATGTTGTATTCTTTTATATTAGTACATTTTATACTGTACAATCTGCAATGTTGTAGTCTGTTATATTAGTATATGTGCTTATACTATGAAATCTGCATATTTGGTATTCTTTTATATTAATACATAAGATTATACTGTATGTTTATGTTGTCTTTTATATTGGTACATATACTGTACAATCTGCATGTTTTGTACTAAATTATCTATGATTATTCTATACAATCTGTATATGTTATATTATTTTATATTAGTACATATAATTATGCAATATGTGTGTTGTATTCTTTTATATTAGTACATATTGTGCTCTACAATCTATGTGTGTTGTATTCTATTAGTACATATGATTATATTTTACAATCTGCATATGTTGTTTTCTTTTATTTTAGTACATATTATACTGTACAATCTGAAGATGTTGTATTCCTTTATATTAGTACATATTATACTTTACAATCTGCATGTTATATTCTTTCATATTGGTACATATGATTCTACTTTACAATCTATTTATGTTGTATTCTTTTATGTTCATACATATCATTACACTGTACAATCTGCATGTGTTGTATTTTATATTAGTACATATTATTATACTGTACAATCGTCTTGTGTTGTAGTCTTTTATATTAGCACACATGATTATTATACTGTACAATCTGTGCCTTGTATACTTTTATATTAGTATTTACTATTACAATCTGAGTGTATTGTATTCTCTTAAATTAGTACATATAAGACTATACAATCTGCGTGACTTGTAATATTTTATATTAGTTTGTATTATACTATGTTGTCTGTGTGTATTGTATTCTCTTATATAAGTACATATAATTATATTGTACAATCTGCTTGTGTTGTATACCTTATCATTAGTACATATACTGTACAATCTGCTTCTGTTATATTCTTTTCTATAGGGACATATGATTATTCTGTACAATCTGCGTCTGTTATATTCTTTTCTATAGGGACATATGATTATTCTGTACAATCTGTGTGTGTTGCATTCTATATTGTAACATTGCTATGTTATTTATGTTATAAATGGCAAGCTAAAATGTCTCACCTAGTAAATATTATGAAGTGCAAATTATGCAGCACCATAATTTATACTGACAGTTCTGGAACATACAGTGCAGGACTGTATATACAGGGAATGACCATGTAGTGCTGGGTGGTATATACAGGGCATGACCATGTAATGCAGGATGGTATAAACAGGGAAGGAACATGTAGTGCAGGATGGTATATACTGGGAATGTCCATGTAGTGCAGGATGGTATATACAGGGCATGACCATGTAGAGCAGATGGTATAAACAGGAAGGAACATGTAGTGCAGGATGGTAATATGAATGAACATGTAGTGCAGGATGTTATATCAGGGATGACCATGTAGTGCAGATGTATATACAGAATGACCATTTAGTGCAGGATGGTATATACAGGGTGACCATGTAGTGCCGATGGTATATACAGGGATGACCATGTAGTGCAGGATGGTATTACAGGGAATGACCATGTAGTGCATGATGGTATATACGGGAATGACCATGTAGTGCAGGATGGTATTATATGACCATGTGTGCAGGACGGTATATACAGGGAATGACCATGTAGTGCGGATTTAATATACAGGGAATGACATGTAGAGCAGGATGGTATATACGGGAATGACCATGTAGTGCAGGATGTATATGTATTGCAGGATTTATATACAGGGATGACCATGTAGTGCAGGATGGTATATACAGGGAATGACCATATAGTACAGGATGGTATATACGGGAATGACCATGTGTGCAGGATGGTATATACAGGGAATGCCATGTAGTGCAGGATGGTATTATGGAATGACGATGTAGTGGATTGGTAATATGGGAATGATATATAGTGGATGGTATTACAGGGATACATGTAGTGCAGGTGATATACGGGAATGACCATGTAGTGCAGGATGGTATATACATGGAATGACCATGTAGTGCAGGATGTATATACGGGAATGACTATGTAGTGCAGGATGTTATATACTGGGAATGACCATGTAGTGCAGGATGGTATATACTGGGATGACATGTAGTGCAGGATGGTAATACAGGGAATGACCATGTAGTGCATGGATGGTATATACAGGGATGACCATGTAGTGCAGGATGGTAATATACTGGAATGACCATGTAGTGCAGGATGGTATATACATGGGAATGATCCATGTGGTGCAGGATGGTATATACAGGGAATGACATGCGATGCAGGATGGTATATACAGGGAAGTGACATGTGTGCAGGATGTATATACAGGAATGACCATGAGTGCAGGATGGTATATACAGGGAATGACCATGTAGTGCAGTGATGGTATATACGGGAATGACCATGTAGTGCAGGATGGTATATACAGGGAATGTCATTGTGCATGATGGTATATATGGGAATGACCATGTAGTGCAGGATGGTATATACAGGGAATGACCATGTGTGCAGGATGGTATATACAGGAATGTCCATGTAGTGCAGGATGGTATATACTGGGAATGACCATGTAGTGGCGGATGGTATATGGAATACATGTAGTGCAGGATGGTATAATACTGGGTATGACATGTGGTGCAGGATGGTATATAACGGGAATGACCATGTAGTGCAGGATGGTATATCTGGGAATGACCATGTAGTGCAGGAGTATATACCGGGAATGCATGTAGTGCAGGATGGTAATATGGAACCATGCAGTGAGGATGTGAATCAGGGAATGCCATGTAGTGCAGGATGGTATATACAAGGGAATGACCATGTAGTGCAGGTGGTATATACCGGGAATGACCATGTAGTGCAGGATGGTATATCTGGGAATGTCCATGTATGCAGGATGGTATACCCCAAGGATACATGTATGCAGGATATGATGACGGGAATGACCCATGTAGTGCAGATGGTATATACGGAATGACCATTGTAGGATGTGCAGGATGGTATATACAGGGAATGAAACCATGTAGTGCAGGATGTATATACAGGGAATGACCATGTGTGCGGATGTTATATCAGGGAATGTCATACGTGCAGGATGTATATACAGGGAATTGACCATGTGGATGCATGATGGTATACATATAAGGAATGACATGTAGTGCAGGATGGTTATACATGGAATGCCATGTAGTGCAGGATGGTATATACGGAATATGACCATAAGTGTGCATGAATGGGTAATATACGGGGATGACCATGGCAGTGCAGGATGGTATATACAGGGAATGATAGTGGCAGGATGTTATATACGGGAATGACCATGTAGTGCAGGATGTTATATACAGGGAATGACCAATGGACATGTAAATGGCAATGGATGCAGGATGTATATACAGGGAATGACCATGTGATGTATATACAGGGGATGTGTTGCAGGATATACCTGGAAATGACCATGTTAGTGCAGGATGGAATTCATAGGAATGGATGACCATGTAGTGCAGGATGTATATACTGGGAATGACCATGTAGTGCAGTGATGGTATTAGTGCAGGATGATATAGGATATTACAGGGTAGTGCAGGATGGTATATCTGGGAATGACCATGTAGTGCAGGATGGTATATACGGGAATACCATGTAGTGCAGGATGTATATACAGGGAATGACCATGTAGTGCAGGATGGTATATACAGGAATGACCATGTAGTGAAGGATGATATATACTGGGAATGACCATGTAGTGCAGGATGGTTATCTGGGAATGACCAGTAGTGCAGGATGGTATAACAGGGAATGACCATGTAGTGCAGGATGGTATATACAGGGAATGAACATGGTGGTGGATGGTAATATATGGGAATGACCATGTAGTGCAGGATGGATATAATATATGTAGTGCCTGGGAATGACCATGTAGTGCAGGATGGTATATACAGGGAATGACCATGTAGTGCAGGATGGTATATACCGGGGATGACATGTAGTGCAGGATGTATATACAGGGAATGACATGTAGTGCAGGATGGTATATACAGGGAATGACCATGTAGTGCAGGATGGTATATATACAGGGAATGACCATGTGGTGCAGGATGGTATATACTGGGAATGACCATGTAGTGCAGGATGTATATACAGGGAATGACCATGTAGTGCAGGATGGTATATATATACAGGGAATGACCATGTGAGTGCAGGATGGTATATACGGGAATGACCATGTAGTGCAGGATGGTATATACAGGGAATGACCATGTAGTGCAGGATGGTGTATATACAGGGAATGACCATGTAGTGCAGGATGGTATACTGGGAATGACCATGTAGTGCAGGATGGTATATACAGGGAATGACCATGTAGTGCAGGATGGTATATACAGGGAATGACCATGTAGTGCAGGATGGTATATACAGGGAATGACCATGTAGTGCAGGATGGTATATACAGGGAATGACCATGTAGTGCAGGATGGATATATACCCAGGGAATGACCATGTAGTGCAGGATGGGTATATATCCAGGGAATGACCATGTGGTACAGGATGGTTATACAGGGAATGACAATGTAGTAGGATGTATATATACAGGGAATGACCATGTAGTGCAGGATGATGTATATATATACAGGGAATGACCTATGTAGTGCAGGATGGTATATACCGGGAATGACCATGTAGTGCAGGATGGTATATACAGGGAATGACCATGTAGTGCAGATGGGTATATACAGGGGAATTACCATGTAGTGCAGGATGGTATATACAGGGAATGACCATGTAGTGCAGGATGGTATATAACCGGGAATGACCATGTAGTGCAGGATGGTATATACAGGGAATGACCATGTGGTGCAGGATGGTATATATACCGGGGGAATGTACCATGTAGTGCAGGATGGTATATACAGGGAATGACCATGTAGTGGCAGGATGGTATATACAGGGAATGACCATGTAGTGCAGGATGGTATATACAGGGAATTGACCATGTAGTGCAGGATGGTATAATACAGGGAATGACCATGTAGTGCAGGATGGTATATACAGGGAATGACCATGTAGTGCAGGATGGTTATATACAGGGAATGACCATGCAGTGCAGGATGGTATATACAGGGAATGACCATGTAGTGCAGGATGGTAATATACAGGGAATGAACATGTAGTGCAGGATGGTATATACAGGGAAGGAACATGTAGTGCAGGATGGTATATACAGGGAATGACCATGTAGTGCAGGATGGTATATACAGGGAATGACCATGTAGTGCAGGATGGTATATACAGGGAATGACCATGTAGTGCAGGATGGTATATACAGGGAATGACCATGTAGTGCAGGATGGTATATACAGGAATGACCATGTAGTGCAGGATGGTATATACAGGGAATGACCATGTAGAGCAGGATGGTATACACTGGGAATGAACATGTAGTGACAGAATGGTATATACCGGGAATGACCATGTAGTGCAGGATGGTATTATACAGGGAATGACTATGTAGTGCAGGATGGTATATACAGGGAATGACTATGTAGTGCAGGATGGTATATACAGGGAATTGCCATGTAGTGAAGGATGGTATATACAGGGAATGACCATGTAGTGCAGGATGGTATATACTGGGAATGACCATGTAGTGAAGGATGGTATATACAGGGAATGACCATGCAGTGCAGGATGGTATATACAGGGAATGTCCATGTAATGCAGGATGGTATATACAGGGAATGACCATGTAGTGCAGGATGGTATATACAGGGAATGACCATGTAGTGCAGGATGGTATATACAGGGAATGACCATGTAGAGCAGGATGGTATACACTGGGAATGAACATGTAGTACAGAATGGTATATACTGGTAGTGGCAGACGTTGCTGTCTGATCATTGAGCGCAGTATAAATGAGTATTAGTAACTCTGCTCCTCTCTGCTGAGCTCCTCTGGAGTCTCTCTCTTTCCTGCCTTGACCTCCCCTCCTCCTTGTGCTTTGAGCTCAGGCTGCACACTGTACGTCTACAGACTGTATATATGATTTTGCTCTTTCCTTACCTTGTTCAGTTTTGTCTCCTCTGCTCATGGATCCTCAGCTCCTATAAATCCACTTACATAATGTCTTCCATTCTCTCCGGTGCCTGAAAGTAGAACAGATCGGAACTTCCAGCAGTTCTTAAACTTGTGAGTCTGCGGCAGGAAAGTAATGAAGACTCTGCTGCCAGCAGGTCCAGAGCAGAGGAACCGCAGAGTGAATGACCATGTAGTGCAGGATGGTATATACTGGGAATGACCATGTAGTGCAGGATGGTATATACAGGGAATGATCATGTAGTGCAGGATGGTATATACAGGGAATGACCATGTAGTGCAGGATGGTATATACTGAGAATGACCATGTAGTGCAGGATGGTATATACAGGGAATGACCATGTAGTGCAGGATGGTATATACAGGGAATGACCATGTAGTGCAGGATGGTATATACAGGGAATGACCATGTAGTGCAGGATGGTATATACTGGGAATGACCATGCAGTGCAGGATGGTATATACAGGGAATGACCATGTAGTGCAGGATGGTATATACAGGGAATGATCATGTAGTGCAGGATGGTATATACTGGAATGACCATGTAGTGCAGGATGGTATATACTGGGAATGACCATGCAGTGCAGGATGGTATATACTGGGATGACATGCAGTGCAGGATGGTATATACAGGGAATGACCATGTAGTGCAGGATGGTATATACAGGGAATGATCGTGTAGGATGGTATATACAGGGAATGACCATGTAGTGCAGGGTGGTATATACAGGGAATGACTATGTAGTGCAGGATGGTATATACAGGGAATGACCATGTAGTGCAGGATGGTATATACTGGGAATGACCATGTAGTGCAGGATGGTATATACCGGGAATGACCATATAGTACAGGATGGTATATACTGGGAATGACCATGTAGTGCAGGATGGTATATACAGGGAATGACCATGTAGTGCAGGATGGTATATACAGGGAATGACCATGTAGTGCAGGATGGTATATACAGGGAATGACCATGTAGTGCAGGATGGTATATACAGGGAATGACCATATAGTACAGGATGGTATATACAGGGAATGACCATGTAGTGCAGGATGGTATATACTGGGAATGACCATGTAGTGCAGGATGGTATATACTGGGAATGACCATATAGTGCAGGATGGTATATAAAGGGAATGACCATGTAGTGCAGGATGGTATATACAGGGAATGACCATGTAGAGCAGGATGGTATATACAGGGAATGACCATGTAGTGCAGGATGGTATATACAGGGAATGACCATGTAGTGCAGGATGGTATATACAGGGAATGACCATGTAGAGCAGGATGGTATACACTGGGAATGAACATGTAGTACAGAATGGTATATACTGGGAGTGGCAGACGTTGCTGTCTGATCATTGAGCGCAGTATAAATGAGTATTAGTAACTCTGCTCCTCTCTGCTGAGCTCCTCTGGAGTCTCTCTCTTTCCTGCCTTGACCTCCCCTCCTCCTTGTGCTTTGAGCTCAGGCTGCACACTGTACGTCTACAGACTGTATATATGATTTTGCTCTTTCCTTACCTTGTTCAGTTTTGTCTCCTCTGCTCATGGATCCTCAGCTCCTATAAATCCACTTACATAATGTCTTCTATTCTCTCGAGTGCCTGAAAGTAGAACAGATCGAAACTTCCAGCAGTTCTTAAACTTGTGAGTCTGCGGCAGGAAAGTAATGAAGACTCTGCTGCCCCCAGGTCCAGAGCAGAGGAGCCGCAGAGCAGCTGAGCTGGCTGTGCAGATACTGGACAGTAAGGATACAGTGTGTGCTCTGCTCCTAGGAGATCTTCCTGCAGATTTCCAAACTTTTAAACAGCTAGCATTGAGACTGGAGAGCCCTTGAAGTACTACTGTTATCCACTGTAGGTGCAGTTTTCTGTAATAATGGATTGCATCTCTCATTACATGGATGGTCAATGCTCTCTGTTGTAACTATTGGATCAATGTGGCCTCTGTATGTATTCACATTATTGCCTGTTTAAAATACTGTCCCCAACTAAAGTCAAATTGGCCAACCACATTGTAAGTGTGTGTTTCTGTGATTTTCTGTGACAGACATAGATAGATAATAGATAGATAGATAGGAGATATATAGATGGATAGATATGAGATAGATAATAGATAGATAGATATGAGATAGATAGATAGATATTAGATAGATATTAGATAGATATTAGATAGATATTAGATAGATATTAGATAGATAGATATGAGATAGATAGATAGATATGAGATAGATAGATAGATGTGAGATAGATAGATATTAGATAGATAGATAAGATGGTAGATAGATAGATAGATTTGAGATAGATATAGATAGATAGATATTAGATAGATAGCTGTGGGATGGATACATAAATAGATAAATATGAGAGATAGATAATAGATAGATAATAGATAGATAGCGGTGAGTGTTCTCTCAGGTACATGTCTAGTATTGCGTAGTAGAGCTGCTGTGGAGGCTGCAGTGCGGGAATACACATTGCAGTGTGTGATGAGGACGCCCATGCAGGGCACACATCCTCCATTGTCTCAGGGAATAGCTGTAATTAATGAGTCCATTTACATGGGGCCTCTTTTTATTATACCACTAATTGGCTTTGCCAAAGTTCAGATCCCTTTGATCATAATGCAGTGACAATGACAATGATATATTGTGGCCACATTAATTCCTGTACATTATAGGCTGGGGCCCGGGTCTCATTAACGGAGAGCAGAGACTAAATATACCTCTAATTAATAACCCAAGGTCTAGGATGATACATCACTCTACACAATCTATATCTATCTATCTATCTATCTATCTATCTATCTATCTATCTATCTATTTAATATCAATTCAATTCCATTCAATTCAATAAAGCTTTATTGGCACGTCCAAGTAAAACATTTAGCATTGCCAAAGCAAAAAGAAATAATATTTATTGTGGAGGGGGGTTTGATGTGGGAATTAGGGGGTGGATGTTGGGTTAAAGGGGCAGTATAGCGGTATAATTGTCCATGGTGTAGGGGCAGTATAGAGATAGATAGTTAAATAGAAAAATATTAGATAATAAATAGATAATCTATTTATCTATCTATCTATCTATCTATCTATCTATCTATCTATCTATCTCTGTGTCTCTATGTAATAGATCAGCTAGATCAGTTACATGGGGATATACATTGCCTCAGTCAGGAGGCAGGTTTATTAGGATAATCGTAGCTATTGTCTCCTTCTCCAATAATCATTACAATCGGCAATTGTTTAACAATTGACTACCTCTCAGTACAGATGGTTATTTACTGTATATGTGTTTAAATCTAATTAATCTAATCTTTTAATATTTTTAGTGTTAATTCTAGATAAAATTAAAGGAGGATAGATAGATAGATTTTGTATAGAGATGAGCGAGCAGTGCTCGTTACGAGCACTGTAACGCTCGGGTCCCGTGTGAAATGCCCGCAGGCATTGCGGATCCGTCCTCATCTGCATGTAAGTCAATGAGGACGGATCGTTTGGTATGACACTCATACCAAACGGTTCCGTCCCACTGACTTTAAGACGGGTGAGGACGGAACCGTTTGGTATGAGTGTCATACCAAACGATCCGTCCTCATTGACTTACATGCAGATGAGGACGGATCCGCAATGCCTGAGGGCATTTCACACGGGACCCAAGCGTTACAGTGCTCGTAACGAGCACTGCTCGCTCATCTCTAATTTTGTATAAATAGATAGATAGATAGATAGATAAAAAACATAAAAATAGGCAGCACTCTCAAAGTAAAATGAAAAGCAGAGGAACTTTATTCACCCATGTGTAGGACGCGACGTTTTGGCTCAGACTGAGCCTTTCTCAAGCTCAGTCTGAGCCGAAACGTCGCGTCCTACACATGGGTGAATAAAGTTCCTCTGCTTTTCATTTTACTTTGAGAGTGCTGCCTATTTTTATGTTTTTTATTGAACTGATCTTTGTCAGATCTGCAGGCATTGCACCTCACCATTTATATAGTGCTGCCGAGATTTTTCTGTGTGATAGATAGATAGATAGATAGATAGATAGATAGATAGATAGATAGATAGATATGAGAGAGATAGATAGATATGAGATAGATATGAGAGAGATAGATAGATAGATAGATAGATAGTGAGATACATAGACAGATAGATATGAGATAGATAGACAAATTAATAGATTGATAGATGGATAATGAGATGTTCCTATTTCCTAATATATCATCATTACGTATTCTTGGAGCCACTTCACTATATCATTGTATTCACTGTTACCAAATGTTGGGGAATGGTGTGGGGTAGACAATAAGTGCAGATTCTTCCTTATGCCTGTACATGACATATTCACCACTGTCACTTCTACAGTACACAGTCCCTCCATGTAGGCAGTGCACACCCCTGCTTCATAAATACTGTATGTGTGAGGTATATTGTGTGTGTATATATATATATATATATCAGCTTGCACCTGACTTTCATCTGCAGGAGGTGCTGTCTGTTTTTTGTCATTTTATATATATATATATATTCATACACACATAGGGTCTATAGTATGTGATTTTTTTTTAGATATATGTGTGTGTGTGTAATTTATATTTTATGTGTGTAATGTATTTCATTTTAATATATATATATATATATATATATATATATATATATATATAAAAAATTTCATGGCACTCCCAATTCTGTGTCAAAAAGTGTGTCCTTTAATCACCAAAAACACGACGTTTCAGTCCTCTTACTGGGACTTTTCTCAAGCAGTGATACAAACAATAGTGCCATGAACATATTTATACACTCCTCCTCCTCTACAAACATATATATCTATATATTTATATATACATATATATAATCATCCAATGTAAGTATCTATCTGTATCTTTCTATTTCCCACAGCCTGTCTATCCATATCTTTCTCGCCCTGCTGTGTGTACAGTGTGCTGTGCACACATCCATACTTTCTGTAGGTTTCCTGGAATCTGCTGCTGTTCCTCCCCCTCCACTATTAGGATTACATTTGTCTTTTTATAGCTGTGAAATATTTCAGCGATTAACTGAGAACATTAAAGTGAATTCTTAGTGTTTATGTAACCAAAGTCATAAAAGAGGCTTTATAGAGCGTGCAGTGCGGGCTGCGGGGATTACAGCTCATGTTATCTATGGCGAGGTGGCCACTTAGGCAGGTCACAAGCCCTTCATGACTGTCCCAGGGTCACTTAAAGGGCTAGAAGCCTATTTATGCTTTCAGTGAAGTAAATGGAATAAATGATTGTTGGATGATTCCACTATTCTTGTTATTTACATACATATATATAATAGCCATTCTTATGACACGGTGTTGGATAGAAGCAAACTCATTCCAGCACCGTGCATGTAGAGCTGCTGTGCCAAGGATATTTCCACCTGCAGTATCTGCTTCTGCCACTAGGGGGAGCGCCTCTCTTAAATGTTCTATATTGTCTGCATTATGGGATTAAGTAAAATATTGGTTGTGGTTCCCTCCCGTGCCTTTTTTTTTTTTTTAGGGGGGATGGTTTCGCAGCAGAATTATATCACTTTACAACTGGGGTCTATGATAGGAAGCATTGGAAAGAAAATGATTGAGCTTTCAAATTCTTAACTCCTTACAGACTGGGTCTAATTTAATTTAGCATTTTTTATTTTTCCTTGTTCCATGTTCCAGTACCCCTAACTTTTTCATTTTTCCATTCACATATTAGTGTTTCTGGGACAAGATGCATTTTTTAATGACACCATTTACTTTACCATGTCTTGTATTGGAAAACAATTCTTTGTGGGGTAAAATTGAAAAACAAAAACAAAAAACAATTCTGCCAGGGTGTGTGCTAAAAATGACATGACACCCTTATTCTGCAGAACTATTACAGAGATATCAGACTTGTATAGTTTTTATTTTGTTTTATTGCTTAAAAAAAAATCGTTGATAAAAAAACAAAATTTTCTTTGCATCAACATTTTCTGACAGCCTTAACTTTTTTAATATTTCGATCTACTGGCCCCAGGCATTTATGGTAACCGGTCGGAGCCCTGCAATTTCACTTTGTGGGCTCCGTTCAGAAGGCGGAGTGAAACACATCCTTCTGCTTTACCTCATAGATGCCACAATCACTGTTGAACGCAGCATCTGAGGGGTTAAATGGCAGGTTTGTCCTGATAACACGACAATTACCTTTTGAATGCCCCATTGGTCCCAATGGGTCTTTGTTTAGTTTTCTGTAGTCTTGATGTGACATGGCTCCTGTAGGCAATCGCTGGCCTCAACTGTCTCATACTGTACATCAGGGTTCCTCAACTCCGGTCCTCAGGGCCCACCTGCCGGTCAGGTTCTCAGGATTTCCTTAGTATTGAGCAGAGGATATAATTAGTGTCAGTGCATTATGAATTACAACAGGTCTTCATTCAGTGGGATACTCTTAAATCATGACTAGTAGGTGGGCCCTGAGGACTGGAGTTGGGGAACACTGCTGTGCATGATATTATCACTGCTGGCTCCAGAGATTGGCTGCAGTGGTCTGATAGCTGCTCGACATGCCATCACACGAGAAAACTAACGACTATTCAGGGACTCCTGGATAACCCTTTTAACCCCTTTCAAACAGCCAATTTATATTTTTTCCTCCCTGTTTTCCAAGAGCCATAACTTTTTTTTTAGTCTTCTGTTCACATGGGCATGTGCCTTTGCTATTTGCAATATTTAAAGAAGGACTTAAAGGGAGTCTGTCACCAAGTTTTCATGTTTTGGACTGCTTAAATAGTATTCTTGCACCACACACGATTAGAACAGTACCTTTGTTGTTTTTGTCCCAAAAAACGAGTTTATAAGTTTATGCAAATATGGGCACGCAAGTGCCCAGGGGCAGCATTCTGGCAGCAAGTGCCCATGGCCCCTCCCCATTGTGTTGTCTGGCCTGCCTGTAAGGATCTTACCTCATTCTCTTCAGTTCTCGCCTGCACACTTCACCGCCAGGACCAGGCATGCACAGTGCAGAGGCATACATGAGCAGTGTGCATGCAACGGTTAATGTCGCGGCTCACCAGCAGAAGACAGCGAGCCGCAGCATTTACCGACACATGCACTGCGCAGGCCTGGACCCAGAGGTGAAGTGTGCAGGCGGGAATTGAAGAGGATGACGCAATATACTTTTTAATCCCTTTAGAGGTCTTTAACATTAGAGTGCAGTATATGGGATTTTTACTGACTTCCTATTAAGCCCTGCTGCAAGCACAGCTTAACAGGCAGTTTCCTATAACAGACCTGGGAACCATCACAAGGCCCCAAGTTGTCACAACAACTGATCAGTGCACAGGAGCTGCTACAGACCAAATGTGGTCCTCTGCGAAATTGAAAGTGGGGGCCACAAATCCTGCAGCGTTTTTTCGTGCCTCCAAATCATACTGCAACAAATTTGCTTTTACTTGGTCATACCTCTCCCATGTTGGTTCCTGAAGTGAAGAGAGAGCACATTGTGCATGTGCAAGCATAGTCACCCCGCATTCACTACTATGAGAGTTTCGAAATGAGCCGAGCAATGGATCCCCTATTTTTAAAAATTCCTTGCCAGTGAATGGAGATGATGCCACACATGCATAGTGTGCCCGCCCTTCAGTTTTGGAGCTCAGATGGGACAACACACCTATCTGATATTTATGGCTTATCCTAGCAATATGTCATCAATGTCTGAGAAACAACCCCTTTAAATATGTGAACCACACCATTAACACATGAGAGAACATAAAAATGCAACATAAAAAACACTAACAATAAAGTCATCCACCAATGTAACCAATACTGCCACCATACTGTGACAATATAATGGTAAGATACACGGCTTGTTTCCAGGTGTTATGGCCACTGCTGCGGCGCAGTTATGAGATGGCCAGGGCAGGAGCTGCTACACCTGTGTACCTATCCGCCTCCATGGTCCTGGTCACCAGGGAAGCAGTGCTTTTTGCTATAGTGTGCAAGCACAACCACCACTGATGGATTGCAGGGTGGTCATAACCATGGAAACGAGAAGTGTATAAGGTGATGGAAAAATTAATCCAGCCGGCAAAGAAGACAATATGGACAATCACAGTACATTAGTAAGTGCCTTTTATTAACCTTCTCTACATAATAAATGTCATTTGCTAAAGTGAGAGGACTCCTTCAATGTCATTCTGTTATAAGAAATAATCTAATCCTTTTTTGAAGACATTAACTGGCACAGTGTTATGGGGGAATCGGTGGCTAACCCACTGTTATGGGGGATCTGTGGGTCACACACTGTTATGGTGTTATTTCTGGTTGGCAGATTGTAACAGGGACATCTTTAGTTGATATATTGTTATAGGGATTTCTCTAGGCTGGTAGACTGTTAAGGGTATATCTGCGCATGACGCATCTACAAGGGTATTTTTTGCAGGGCTACTTAAAAAAGGCATCTGTAAGGACGGGTTTTCACCAGCGTTATAACTTCCGTTATAGCGTTCCGAGTTATCACAGAATATTATGGAACTTTAGGACAGAATGCAAAACGGAAACCTTTAAGAGGTGACAGGACTTTTTTCCCCACCATGAATAACGGATAAGAAAAATGAAACCGTTATATATGCGCCCATAGACGTGTATTAGGATGTAGCAAAAAGGAATGCCTCTTAAAGTCTTCCATTTTGCATTCTGCCCTTAAAATTCTGTTATAACGGAAACCTATAACGGAATTCCATAACGCAAATGCAAACCTGCCTTAAGGCTATGTCCAAACATGGAAGTGCTGGTCTCTCTACATTCATCTGTATTGCTGTCCTCACAACAGCAATACAGGTGGATGCTGCAGCGGAACATAGGAGCGGCGTCTTCCTTCCCTGTTCCTCTCATAAGCTGCAGGCACTTTTTTTGGGCTCAATGCTGTTGGGTGCACTATTGAAGAGGAGCACTATGGGGGAACTATGTAGAGGCATTTTTTACTGGCACATTATGGGGGCACTATGGCGAAGAGGAGGAGGACAGAAGTACTATGCGGGCATGTACTGGGGGCACTAAGAAGGGGTATTTTATACTGGCACATTATAGGGGACACTATGAGGGCATCTATTAGGGGCACTATATAGGGGCATTTAATACTGGCACACATTATGGGGGGTACTATGGAGAAAGAGGAAAGAGGAGCACTATGGGGGCATCTACTGAGGGAACTATATAGGGGCATTTTATACTGGCACACATTAGGGGGGGACATTTTGTTGATAGGGGTAGAAAGGAGCACTATGGGGGCATATACTGGGGGCAATTTATAGGAGGAAGTTATACAGACACATTATCGGGGCAGTAAGAAGGGATATTTGTACTGACACACAGAAAGGGGGCATTTTTGTGCTATTTCACATTATTATGGGGCATTTTTTGCACTCACACATTATAAGGGGGCATTTTTTTGTAGTGGCACACATTAGAGGACATTTTTCTACTGTCACATTATAAGGAGAGTTATTACTATTGGGGGGCATTATGGTGAGCCTTATTATTACTGGGGGACTATGGGGAACATGATTGCTAGTATGGGCACTTGGGAGCGTTATTGCTTCTGGCGCACAGTGAGGACATTATTACTATTGAGGTACTATTACTACTAAGTGCACTCTGGTAGAGAATTACTACTATTGGTGGGACTTTGGGGAGCACTGTTACTGTGGGGGTCACAGTATCAGCTTAGCACAATTATTTTGCCCCCCTAAGGATTGTAGACCTGAAGGTCTTGGTTGGCACCGGAATAAAGGCTTCCATCTTATTGGTATCAAATTACATATCTTAGTTGACAGCTGATGTAGGAATAAGTAAATGTAGGAAAAAATAAATAAAACTGACACAGGAAGTCTCCTTGCACTCACCCTACAGTCTCCCTGCACTTTCCCTCTCCAATATTCTTCTATTAATCATTTTCAGAAACACTGTCCCTACTGCATGAGCACTTGCCACGTCTCTCCCTATGCTCAGCTGACAGGACAATGGCGGAGACTGCGCGAGATGAGTGTTTTATAGGGCTGTGGCATCACCAGTGATGGCTATCTGCGGATTGGCTGTCTGCATGGCATTATGGATGATCTTGAGTTCCCAGGCTTGTCTCCTATGTACTTAGTTTCGCTTTGTAACACGTGTAGCCACCATTTTAGGAAATCCGGATTCGTTAGCACAAAGCGTGAGAAAATTCGAATTCCAGTTCCAATACTTCTCTTTGCCCAAAGCTAGTCATTACATTATTGCTAGCCTTTAAAGGTTTTTGGAGGCAGATGTTATGGGTGAATTGGCAGATTTAAAGCATAACAAGGCAATGGGTCCAGATGACGTCCAGTCCCTACAGAACTTCGGTCTGTGGTTGTTGCTCCTGTTACTGATTTGTTTAACCAGGCCCTCCTGACAGAGGATGTTCCAGAAAATTGCAGAATGGCCAATGTTGTACTTATCCACAAGAAGAGTAGCAGAGAAGAATCTTGAAATGACAGAGCAGGAATATCCACTCTGTTACACACTTTGTGTCATCGGTAAACAGGCAAATCTTGCCAACTAAACCTTCTCCTATGTCACCTACAAAAATATTAAAAAGAATAGGACCCAGGACAGACCACTTGTAACATGTATCTCCTCAGTATGGACACCATTAACAACATTCTGGTGTCTATTCAAAAAATCCGCTGAACTATCCATGGTTTAAAGGGATTTTCTGAGATCTTGACACTGATGACCTGTAATCAGGATAAGTCATCAGTATCTGATTGGTGGGGGGCCGACACCTGGGAAAAGGTAGTGAGCACTTCTCACAGCTTACCAAGCACAGTGCTGTACATTGTATAGCGGCTGTGCTTGGTATAGCAGCTAATCACCTTTCACTTCAATGGGGCTCAGATCGATACCAAGCACAGCTGCTATACAATGTATGGCTAACAGGAGCGCCGCTGCTTTCTCAAATAGCTGGCGGGGGTCCCGGGTTTCGGACCTCCCCTTCCTGATCAGATACTGATGACCTATCCTGAAGATATCAAAGTATCAAAATCTCGGAAACCCCTTTAAGTCCATTCTTCAATAATTTATCTATTAGCTTTTTATGTGGAACTGTATCAAAGGTTTTCCGAAAGTCAAGTTAGGCAATATCTACGGCGCCACCTTCGTCTAACACTTGTGACATAGTCAAAGAAATTAATAACATTAGTTTGACATGATGTACCCTCAGTGAAGCCATGCTGTTCTGGATCCAACCAGCTGCTGTTGTCCGGTGGTCAACTATCTTCTTTTTCAGTAGGGTTTCCATAATTCTTACAACTATCGAGGTAAAGCTAACTGGAGGCATTAGTAACATGGAAAAAGATTTAGCTTCTCTGGATAAATGGTCCAAACCATGCAAACTGCAGTTCAATGTGTCCAGATATAAAATAATGCACTTGGGGAGTTCTGTTATATTTGCAGTTTTGTGTAAGCCAAGATTTCAGAAGAGAAGAATCTAGGGGTACTGATATCAGACAGCTTCAAAATGAGTGCACAGTGGACAGGCAACTGGGAAAGCAAGTCGTATGCTTGGTGGTATAGCTAGAGGTATCACCAGTAGAAAGATGGAGATTGTGATCCCTCTGTATAGAGCGCTAGTGAGACCACATCTGGAATACTATGTCCAGTTCTGGAAACCCCACCTACAAAAAGATATAGATAAAATGGAACAGTGCAGAAACGGGCTACAAAAATGATTTTCTTACTAATGATCTATCCTTTGGATAGGTCATCAGCATCTGATCGTTGGGGTCCAACAGCTGGTACCCCCATCGATCAGCTGTTTGAGAAGGCAGTGGCGCACAAATATACAATATACACATATACAATACATTATACAATACATTACATATAACCGAAATTGTGCCAATAAAATATCACTTGTTCTGCAAAAAAGAAATGCACTCATACAGCTACAGTATACACTCACCGGCCACTTTATTAGGTACACCATGCTAGTAACGGGTTGGACCCCCTTTTGCCTTCAGAACTGCCTCAATTCTTCGTGGCATAGATTCAACAAGGTGCTGGAAGCATTCCTCAGAGATTTTGGTCCATATTGACATGATGGCATCACACAGTTGGCGCAGATTTGTCGGCTGCACATCCATGATGCGAATCTCCCGTTCCACCACATCCCAAAGATGCTCTATTGGATTGAGATCTGGTGACTGTGGAGGCCATTTGAGTACAGTGAACTCATTGTCATGTTCAAGAAACCAGTCTGAGATGATTCCAGCTTTATGACATGGCGCATTAATCCTGCTGAAAAGTAGCCATCAGATGTTGGGTACATTGTGGTCATAAAGGGATGGACATGGTCAGCAACAATACTCAGGTAGGCTGTGGCGTTGCAACAATGCTCAATTGGTACCAAGGGGCCCAAATAGTGCCAAGAAAATATTCCCCACACCATGACACCACCACCACCAGCTTGAACCGTTAATACAAGGCAGGATGGATCCATGCTTTCATGTTGTTGACGCCAAATTCTGACCCTACCATCCGAATGTCGCAGCAGGAATCGAGACTCATCAGACCAGGCAACGTTTTTTCCAATCTTCTACTGTCCAATTTCGATGAGCTTGTGCAAATTGTAGCCTCAGTTTCCTGTTCTTAGCTGAAAGGAGTGGCACCCGGTGTGGTCTTCTGCTGCTGTAGCCCATCTGCCTCAAAGTTCGACGTACTGTGCGTTCAGAGATGCTCTTCTGCCTACCTTGGTTGTAACGGGTGGCAATTTGAGTCACTGTTGCCTTTCTATCAGCTCGAACCAGTCTGCCCATTCTCCTCTGACCTCTGGCATCAACAAGGCATTTCCGCCCACAGAACTGCCGCTCACTGGATGTTTTTTCTTTTTCGGACCATTCTCTGTAAACCCTAGAGATGGTTGTGCGTGAAAATCCCAGTAGATCAGCAGTTTTCTGAAATACTCAGACCAGCCCTTCTGGCACCAACAACCATGCCACGTTCAAAGGCACTCAAATCACCTTTCTTCCCCATACTGATGCTCGGTTTGAACTGCAGGAGATTGTCTTGACCATGTCTACATGCCTAAATGCACTGAGTTGCCGCCATGTGATTGGCTGATTAGAAATTAAGTGTTAACGAGCAGTTGGACAGGTGTACCTAATAAAGTGGCCGGTGAGTGTATATACTGTACACAAAAATAAAAAAGTTACAGCTTTTGAAATACAGAGATGAGATAATGCTTTCCCCTTCTGGATGCTGGAGGGTAAAGAAAGGGTAAAAATCCAACGTGAACTTGAGTAATGTTAAATTATTTGGTTGTTACTGTAAATAATCAGGGTGCTATTTTATTTGCAAATGTAATGAATAGTGAGATCACGGTTTTATTAATGTGTTCAACAACTATTTCACATTGTTTGGATTCAGTAAAATCAGTGTATTTTTAACTGTAGGTTTTCCAGAGTAGAGGATGAGAGAGTAAGCAAATGAGTGTCAGGAAACTGTTACATTGTGGTTCACCCAATGGGGGACATTTATCAAGACTGGCATTTTCAACTTTGGTCTGATATCCCCTGCACCACCATAGGATGCGCTTAATTTATCACCGGATATGAATTTCAGCCATCATTTATGCCAGAAAATGATAAATCTACCATAGCTGATGGCCCACCCACACAACAACCCCTTTTCATCAAAGGAAGCGTAAAAACTTGCAAAGTTGCAAACCCACGTTTTGTGACTTTTTTTTTATACTAGTTTTCTGTTTTTATTGCAATAACCACATAGGCCAGATGGAAACTCATAGAGCACTGGATGACTTTATTATATAATATTACAGTTATATATGGGATGATGTTGACCATATAAATGCACAGGGCCCCCTCAGAACTGCAGAACCTCTTCTTGGACATAATTGATTATCCTTTTCATAAAGTCGGTATGCAACATATGATGTGTGTTTTGTATTGTTCTACAACAGCAATAGGCCGATGCAAATGAGTGCTGACATGTTTACCGTCAATCAATGCTCATCCTGTTATAAGTACTGCCTATAGAGACGCTAAGAGAAAATAATAATAATAAACTTTATTGGTAAATACTAGTTAAAAGTGAAGAAGCACCCATAACAGGCAACCATTACTGATCGTCTCCCTAATTCACCATTGGCTGAGTCCTGGTGTCTATACAGTAATCCCTATGCGACAATCCCTGCGAGCATAAGGAAAGGGAGGATAAGGAAAAGCAAAGGATAAGGATAAGGAAAATGCATGATTACTCCTAAAATTATAGTGTACTTTTCACAAGCACCTGTATGTGTGCTTAACAAAGTTGCCATAAGAGGGTCAGAGCAGGTGATCTGCTAGATACAGAATAGGAGTACGGTCAACCTAGTGGTGAATATATGTGCCTAGTACAAGTGGTTTTGGAACCAGGGTGCACAAGGAGGCTTGATGTACACTTCTTGAGACTGTTCCCCTCTCCCTAGGAAACCCAGTGAGATCACAAATGGACGTCTATTCTTGCAATCTTTTCCTGTCTAACAGATAGACGACCACACATAACTTATGGTATTCGCTCAATGCGTTTCAATAATACATGTCTCATCAGGAGCTTTTACCAAGTAGCAGTATTTAGAGAAATAGAGCAGCCACAACTGATGGTATGTGGCGCAGCGTCCGGCGCTAGTATGGCTGTGATGCACATGCGTTCAGCTGGCCTTTTTATGGGCAGAGTCTCCATCCATGAGAGGGGCAGGAGGACTTGGCACCACCAATGACAGGAGGGAGCAGGACGAACCCAATGGTAGCTCCACCCCTGTGCATTGACAGTGTGTAAGAGGACCCGGCCCCGGCCCTGCAGTCAAAGCAGCATAACAAATCAGCAGAAAGCCCAAATGGCTTACATACTATTGATATACAAAGATTCAGACATTAAGGGACAATTGAGCAGGTCAGTATCTTCCAGAGCATCGATAAAATGGTGATAATGTTTTATGTTAAAGGCAAAGGTAAAAGTAAAAATACTAGTAGGCTAGGGTATCAGAAGCCAATGGTGAATTAGGTTAGACGATCAGCAATAATTGCCTGTTATGTGTGCTTCTCCACTTTTAACTAGTAACCATAAAGTGTATTATTTTCTTTTAGCGTCTCTACAGGCAGTGATTATAATAATTATATTTTTTCGAGGCGTAGACAATGGATTTAGGGGCACAAGTGGCGTAGCTACCGGGGGGGCAGGGGGGGCGACGGCTCCGGGCCCAGTGACTCAAGGGGGCCCATAAAAATAAAAAAATCTTACTTACCTGTTCTGCGCTGCGGCTGCCCTCCGGTCCGCGCTCTGCTGGCGGCGCCACCTGCACGCAGCGTCAGGTCATAGTGTGCGCGGCCAGGGAAGAGAGCGGAGCGCGGACCGGAGGGCAGCCGCAGCGCAGGACAGGTAAGAAAGGTTTTTTATTTTTATCTTATGTGGCTGGGTGGGCTGATCTGAGGTCTGATGGGGGCACAATACGCTGATCTGAGGTCTGATGGGGGCACAATATGCTGATCTGAGGTCTGATGGGGCACAATACGCTGATCTGAGGTCTGATGGGGCACATTCTGCTGATCTGAGGTCTGATGGGGGCACAATGCTGATCTGAGGTCTGATGGGGCACAATACGCTGATCTGAGGTCTGATGGGGGCACATTCTGCTGATCTGAGGTCTGATGGGGGCACAATTCTGCTGATCTGAGGTCTGATGGGGGCACATTCTGCTGATCTGAGGTCTGATGGGGGCACATTCTGCTGATCTGAGGTCTGATGGGGGCACATTACTGCTGATCTGAGGTCTGATGGGGGCAACATGCTGATCTGAGGTCTGATGGGGGCACAATTCTGCTGATCTGAGGTCTGATGGGGGCACATTAGGCTGATCTGAGGTCTGATGGGGGCACATTCTGCTGATCTGAGGTCTGATGGGGGCACATTCTGCTGATCTGAGGTCTGATGGGGGCACATTAGGCTGATCTGAGGTCTGATGGGGCACAATCTGCTGATCTGAGGTCTGATGGGGGCACATTAGGCTGATCTGAGGTCTGATGGGGGCACAATTCTGCTGATCTGAGGTCTGATGGGGGCACATTCTGCTGATCTGAGGTCTGATGGGGCACATTCTGCTGATCTGAGGTCTGATGGGGGCACATGCTGATCTGAGGTCTGATGGGGGCACAATAGCTGATCTGAGGTCTGATGGGGGCACAGTAGGCTGATCTGAGGTCTGATGGGGGCACATTAGCTGATCTGAGGTCTGATGGGGCACAATGCTGATCTGAGGTCTGATGGGGGCACATAGGCTGATCTGAGGTCTGATGGGGCACAATACGCTGATCTGAGGTCTGATGGGGGCACAGTAGGCTGATCTGAGGTCTGATGGGGCACAATACGCTGATCTGAGGTCTGATGGGGGCACATTCTGCTGATCTGAGGTCTGATGGGGGCACATCTGATTCTGCTGATCTGAGGTCTGATGGGGGGCACAGTACGCTGATCTGAGGTCTGATGGGGGCACAGTGGGCTGATCTGAGGTCTGATGGGGGCACAGTACGCTGATCTGAGGTCTGATGGGGGGCACAGTAGGCTGATGTGAGGTCTGATGGGGGCACAGTACGCTGATCTGAGGTCTGATGGGGGCACAGTACGCTAATCTGAGGTCTGATGGGGGCACAGTAGGCTGATGTGAGGTCTGATGGGGCACAATACGCTAATCTGAGGTCTGATAGGGGCACAGTAGGCTGATGTGAGGTCTGATGGGGCACAATATGCTAATCTGAGGTCTGATGGGGGCACAATACGCTGATCTGAGGACTGATGGGGGCACAATACGCTGATCTGAGGTCTGATGGGGGCACATTCTGCTGATCTGAGGTCTGATGGGGGCAGGGGAGTGATGTAAAAACTGGGGACACGTTTCCTTTAACATAGGAGTCCCCTTGTTTTTTACTCCTATTAATCCTATATTTTCCTGCATTATGTGGTAGAGTATTTAGACTAGGGTATGTAGAAAGTCTATTGTACTGTACTTAGCAGCATAGACGATCTTGCAGTTTATATAGTCATCTTTCTAATACAATATTATAACCACAACTAGTAGTATGTGCCTGTGAAGTTGGAAACGTGCGTTTGGGAAGCCAATAAGTGGGGGGCCCACTCAAGTATTTTCGCCCCCCCTGTGCTGAACCTCTAGCTACGCCTCTGAGCGCTGCTGATCAAAAAGAAAGTTTATAAAAATATTATCTACTTGTTAAAAATACACAGGCCTTATTCACATCAGAGTTTGATCAGTGATTTCCATCAGTGATTAGTAGCCAGAACCAGAGGTGGAGGCAACACAGAGATCAGGGTGTAATGGGAATTTGCACCTGTTCTATGTTTTTGACCCACAACTGGTTTTGGTTCCCAATGACTGATGAAAATTACTGACCAAACACTGTGTGAATAAGGCCTACTCCTTGGCAGCCCTTTATGACTTTGTTCACATATGAGCTGCAGTCTAACAATAGTAAAGGGATTGTCCAGGGAAAAAAATTACTTATAAACCTGCTCACAGTTGGGTGTAAAAATGTCACCAATCCCCCACCACTTCTGTTCTGGTGCTTCCTAGGTTCCCCACTGTCCTCTGTTGTCTGCTTCCTCTTAAAATGTAGGACATTTGCAGTCAGGCAATGATCGGTTGAGGTTGGTAACTGCTGGTGCATTGGCCAATTGGCATTGCCTGTGTGTCAAGAAGAGGCAGGAAGCAGAGAGCAGCAGAGGATCATGGAAGTGAATGTCTCTTTTTAAACACCATAAATGTAAAATGTAAATAAATGTAAATAAAAACAGAATGAAATGATTTGCAAATCTCATAGATCCATATTTTATTCATAGTACATCATAGAACACATATCAGATGTGAGAGGGTGACATTTTAGGACACGTTCACAGTAGCATTGTGAATCCGGTAGGCTGACCCAACCTGCTTTTCCAACATAAATGCCAGCTGTCGGCCAGACAAAAAAACGCTTAGTGCAGCAATATTTGTCTGGCCGGAACCCCGACAGATCATTGTTGGATACCATTATAGCAGGGGTGGACTGGCCATAGACCCTAAAGGGAAAATTCTGATGCCCAGCAGGCCACCCAAAGCCTCCTCATGGCAGCAGCCAGGTACATAAAGATCTGATGCTCTCAGGATTATTTAATGTAGGAGCATCAGGCAATTATGTACCTGGCCAGTGGCTGCAACTGTCCTCCTGAATTCAAGTGTATTGCCGTCCTCAGGACAATTATACCGTTTCATACTATGGTGCAGACGGCAGTATTTTGTGCTGCACTGCGGTATTTGATTCTGCTGGAGCAGTGTTTTGTGCTGCACTGCAGTATTTGATTCTGCTGGAGCAGTGCTTTGTGCTGCACTGTGGTATTTGCTTCTGTTGCAGCAGCATTTTGTGCTGCACAGTGGTCTTTGGTTCTGTTGAAGCAGTATTTTGTGCTGCACTACATTATTACTGACCCCTCCTACTTTTGTCCCTGCCTACATGTGTTGACCACGCCTACTTGTGTTGTCCCACCTTCTGTCAGTTTGGACTCATGTTGTTCATGGTGCCATTTTTAGTTTTTTTTCCACGACCACTTTAGGTTCTCAGTCCCCCCTGCATTATAGTCAATGGGGATCCAGTACATGGTCGTATTCAGCAATGCTGCAAAACCTGCGTCTAGAAATTGTGGAACAATTAAAACAAAAATGTTCCTGAGCATAACTTTGCAATATCCCAACATCTACACCACATGATATAAAAACATTCACACAATCTGGAGAAATCCATGTGCAGAAGGGACAAGGCCGATGGTCAATATTGGATGCTCATGATCTATGGGACCTTAGGAGACACTGCATTAAAAATCACTGCATGGACTCATTCACTAGAATCCTACAGATAAGACTGGAGCAACATTCTTCTCCCAAAACTCCAGCAAGTCTCCTCACCTCCCAGACATCCAGTGGACATGGCTCTGTCCCAACTTTTGTTGCTGCATTCAAATTCTAAGTGAGTTATTTTTTTCATGAAATAGTAAAATGTCTCACGTTCAACATCTGATATGTGTTGTATGATCTATTGTGAATAAAACATGGGTCTATGAGATTTGGAAATCATTGCATTCTGTTTTTATTTCATTTTTACACAGCGTCCCAACTTTTTGGGAATTAGGGTTGTATTGTTGTAAACTATTGTGGTTAAAAAGTTATGTGGTTAAAACCCCCCTTTAAGTTGAGTTTGCAGCCACATATTTTGCATTTTAAAAACATTACCATTTACAAGAACAGTGGTTTAAATGAATACAAACTGATTGTCATTTTAGTCTTCTAAACTGGCTCTTAATTTCTGGCGATAAACACACATAGCGGCAGGTTTTTGTTGGGTGAGAGTGACTTATACATCTATTTGCTTTTAACAAAAAAAAAAAAGCAATTGAGCGAAGGCTCTCGGCGCTTATTCTTGGGAAATGTCAGAGAGCACAAAGGAGAGAATTAAGAGTCAGAAGAACAACAATGTTACAATCAGTGATTTTAATGACTCATTTAATGATGTTAATCTGTTTAAAAAATCCCTGGGAAAAATAAGAGGGAAAGGAACAGATCTAGTTCTAGAGATAATGAAAGATGTATGTCTGCTTAATTTATGAAAATGTATTCAAATAAAAAAACTAACGAAAAAAACTGCAAAATATAAAAAATTAAAATATAGTGTTTTAATTATTTTTAGTATGTTTAAATTCATACAATTAAAAATTAGTTATTTTACTATAAGGGTACCCGGCCAGATATCCTGATGCAGTTTTGGAAGGCTAGGGCTTCACTTTGGGCGCGACAGGTGTAGCACGACCAAGGACCGCAGTGTAGCAAGATATGTATAGAAATTAATGCAGCTGACTTCCATGTTTTCCGTGACCACGACCCCAGAATTGCAAAAAATCCAGTGGGGTTGCATTTTATGCGATTTTGGGGCCACAGTCACAGCAAACATTCAAGTGCACTGTAAACCCATTCATTTCCATAGATGCCGTGCCACACTGAGATCCTTGAACGCATGACACCTGTCGTGCCCAAGATCACCATTTACCCTTGCCTAATAAACAGATACTACTGCTCTTTCGTTTTGGTTTAGAAAACAACATCAGGAAAACTGAACTTGTGGCCATACCTACATTAAAAATTTTCTCTCCAGACCCAGTGGTCTGGAAAACCTGCTTATTATGGTTGTCTACCTGTTTTTTCTGTTTAATGGACAACTGATTCAAAAATCACAGACAACCATTATTTAAGGAAAATCCAAATTAATCATACATAAGTATACTTGTCCATAAACTAAAATATGGCTATGGACACATTAGAAACATTAAAGTGGTGATATTCCATGGTATTCATTGTAATGGGGTAAAAATAAAACATAATCAATACTCACACAGATCCCCCATCACTGCCGTTCCAATGTTTCTCTGGTCCCGACTGCTCTTTACTTCCTGGTTGACACACAGGAAATGGCTTGGACTGCCAAAGAGGTGACCCGCTTCAACCAGTGATTGGCTGAGTGAGTAGTCCAAACCATTTCCTCTGCTGAGCACAGAATCAGGATGTGTGGAGCAGGAGAGACACAATTAACATCGAAATGGAAGTGGCGTTGAGTGGGTCATTCAGATCCTGTTTGTAAATAAAATTATTCCCCTGGAAAATGCCGATAACTGTGTGATCTGTAAATTGATAGCTACAGGCAAAATAATCCAGATTCAAAAAATTCACGGACACATTGATTTTGTTGCATTTTATTTTAATGAATTGTCCAGGAATTTATGGTCGGTTGGCATACCTGAAAAATTAGTAGGAGCCCCAACTATGACGCATCATTTCTAGTACTGGTCTGTTCTTGTGAGAAATACATCGAATTCTGACTAGTAATATTTTTTCCCTGAGGAATCAGCATTTTTCCCATTATTACTGCATCCATTTATCTTGGTAATTGCTCTGTTACCGAATGTAAGTGGAAGAATTTCATAGACAAGGGAAACATTAATCACCCAAACACCATCTACTCTCCTTTAATAATAATATATAACCTCAATTACCCTCACTGAACCTAGCCTAAAATTTAGAGTCACTGAATTCATTTCTACCCCAGGAAAGGTCATTGGGATCACAAGAAAAAAAAAAAGAGAGATACATTTATACTTTCAGGTCTGATGCCCTTTACACCTACAAGCTCTTCCCTCTGCAACTTCTGCACCTCTCCACTTTGACAGGGCCAGTCAGGCGTGATGACATTTTCACTGCCTGGTCCTGTCAAAGTGCAGAGGGCGTGGCAGTTGTAGAGCGAACAGATCCTCCAGGTGTGCTCATTAGTTAATTCCGTCCCTCCTTATTTGTAGCAAGGTGGCACCCCAAGCCCGCGCCTACCTGTCATCCCAGCCCTGCCTTCAGCTATCAAGCGCACATCCAACAGGTCAGCTAGTTTCATAGGTACAAATCCGCTGACAGATGCCCTATAAACATCATTATCACTTCCGGTTCTAGTGCTGCCATGTGAGAAAGGTGTGATACGAGTCCTGTGCTACACCGACTCCATTATTGGCATATTAAAGCGTCATCCTTACACCTTCCCTCTGTGAATCTGGATTGGGACTCTGGTAGTCCTCCACCACTTTATGGACTGGTATTTACTTTGGAACGGACACAAATATAAAGCATGTCAGTGCTCCTGTTCATCCCCCAACGTGCAGCCTGGTAAAATAGCATCTGACTCACCTCCTGTGTTTCATGGAGAAAGCTGTCAGGACCTGGCGCTCATTCCTTCAAGTGGGGTCTCCGATATAGGCGAAGAGACGCCTTGCCTGGGCTACAAACGCTTGGCTAAGAATCACCCCAGATATTCAGGGCTCATTGGAGGTAACAACACGGTCCTCCTTGAACAGTCTGCAAGTGGAGATCAGCCATACTAGTTCCAGAGTAGGAGAGTTCAAACAGAAGCTCAGACATCGGAACTACCTTACAGGCGCAGCAACAAGTTATTGAGCAGCTCCTCAATAAGGTAGAGCATCTGGAAAATAGATCCTGTCAGTATAACCTACAGGTGGTGGGGCTACCCAAATCCATTAGGCCTTCAGTTACTTGACCTGTGCGTAAAAGAATAACCTGATGCCCTGCACTTCAACTTTTTTTGCCTTGTGGAACGAGCCAGGCCTTTCGATCTGCTGCAAGACAGAGACTGCATCTTCATCTACTAATCAGCAGAAGCAGCCCCGTCAAGTAATATTGCGGCTGCTGGACTTTAATGGCAAGATGGCCATGTTAGTCAGTTTCTGCAGGCACTGTTACCTGATCACTATTAGGGGATATGAAATTACATTATTTGAGGACTATTCGATGGAAGTTTCAAAATGCAGCGAAGCATACAGCCCTATCTGCACCATCCTATTTCACAAAAAGGTCCACTTTCAGCTGTTGTATCCAGTATTATTGAGAGTTTACTATGACAATGATATCACATTTACCTTCAAATTGCCTGCTGAAGCAGAGGAGGCTCTGAGTAACATGAGCTCGACTTCGACCTCAAGCTCAACACTCTTATCTGCAGGATCTCCCCCCATCTCCCCAAAGAAGATGGTGGGTCTCCAGCAATGAGATCATATGTTGAGGAGAGCTTTGGGACATTCTCACAGCACCAGGAGACTGGCTTCCAGCTCACTGGACACCTGGATGTTAAACTAAAGGGAGGGAGGTAGGTTCTCCATATGGGATACTTTCGGAGTCCTAGATAGTCAATATTTGTATGGTGTGGAGGGAACAGGGACACAAGTGCAGAGAAGTTGGCTATAAGGGAAGACTCCATGGTAGAAAAAAAGAGAAGTCCGTAGGTTATTGCCTGGCGGTTTGTTTTAATACTAATCTTCCACTGAAGTCTTTTCCTTTTTTGGTTGACTGTTCTGAATGTTATTTGATAGCATTATTGTTTATTTTATTCCTTTTCTTTCTCTCCGCTCCCCACCTTTTTGTGTTTTCCCTCTGAGATACGAACAACTGAGAATTATAATGCACATATTATCATGGTATATAAAGGGGTTACATTCCCTACAAAAAACATACTAAAACACTTCGTTACTTAAAACTATTTCATCCTGATATGGTACTCCTACAGGAAGCATATCTGCCAGAAGCAGATTTCTTTTGAATGCATACATTTTTGGTTGGTTGGGCTGACAGCTCTTTAGCTCTTCCTCGCTCCAGACACAAAGTCCTGGAACCTTTATTGTCATCCAGTGGATTGAAGGATATATGGCGTTTCTTACACCTAGATAATAGGGAATACACACATTACTCCCATGCCCACCAGTCGTGGTCATGCATCACCAGTGATTAATTAGGGGTATGAGTGCTTAATGTGGAGATCCAGGATCTGGTGATCTTGGATCATTCGCTTATTTCTGTTTATTTACAGTAAACTCACCTGAAAGGCATTTTTCTTCTTTCCTAGCCAAGGACGAAAACATCAAAAGAATTCTGCAAGGTTGGTGGTTAGAATTTCAAGGAGATAACGCCCCTCATGCATCAGATGTACTAGTATATGGGATATACTGTATACTGGGAAACAGCATTAGCATTGTTGCAGGGAAGATTCATCGGTTATGTTAGCAACTGATGTAAAACAGTGTCTCAAAATTATCAGGAGGCAAGCACGAAACTGAGGAATGCTTACACCTAGCTTCAGCAAAATGCTTCTTCCAAAAATAAGGGCAGATGGTTTGAAGCCAGAAGCGATTTTGAATGGTGGTTGGATAGAAGGGAAACATTGTACAGGTCAGCTTTTCAAACTGAATCATTCAATTGTGGTAACATATCAGGGCACATGCTGGGAAAATAGTTTTCTCCTACAATCAGAGGAGGGGATGCTTTAAACAAACCCCAAATTTATCAACTTTATTTTAGGGGAATATTATGCTACCCTTTACTGAGATACTCCTGGTGATATGATTGAGGGGACACAATTTCTTTTATCAGTCACTATACCTTCTTTTCGCTGAACAACAGGAAGTTTTAAGTTCAGATATCACCGAAGAAGAAATCATTAAAACACTACACAATGGCAAGGCACCAGGTCTGGATGGATTTACAGGGGAGTTGTATAAGGCATTATCAACCCAGATTTCTCCCACTTTGACAAAATATCTCAATAATCTCCTTCCCCAGGACACTCTAATGTGGGCTATATAAAGCTTCTACTCAAAGCTCAAAGATCCTAGCTCTTAACGCCCCATCTCATTAATTAACAAAGACCTAAAGATTTTGACAAAAATACTCACGGATCGATTGGGTTTATTTATGATATTCTGGTGGACCCCACTCAGGTCGGTTTTATTAGAGGTTGGTCTGCAGTGGCTAACATTCAAACTTTGTTGACTACTTTGGGCTGGGTCCACCACCTTGCCCAGCCTGGGGAGTCTCCCATTCTATTAGCCCTAGATGCCGAGAAAGCATTTGATAATGTTAGATGGGATTGTCTGGGGGCAGTGCTGGATAAACTTAACATATGTGGTTTTGAATGGCCTTTATACTAACCTGATGGCGCAAGTCCACTCCTCCTTTGTCCCCTATTTTTCCCCTCCAAAAGGGGACCCGACAAGTCCCTAGCCCGCTTTTTGGAAGATGCCAATTTATATACAGACATCTTGATATGTCAGCTTTGTATGCTGATGACCTCTGGATTTTTATGTCCCAAGCTAAGCCCCATTTGCGCACCCTGCTATATTTCATTAAGTCTTTTGGATCTTTTTTGGGATATCGTGTCAACTCTGCAAAAAGTAAAATCTTTGAAATTTACATGAGAAGACCCCTTCAACTGTGGCTAGATCTCGGTTTTGCGTCTTCCTCTGTAAAACCATATATCATCTATTTGGGGTTGAAGGTAGTATGGTGGCCCAGCTTTTTGTACACTCTAAATTATCCTCCACCTATAGGGATGATAATGGTGGAGCTGAAGAGATGGCATTCTCTTCCTCTGTCATTTCTGGGACGAAGCCACTTGATTAAAATCCAAGTTGCTGGTTTCCCTTCAGACTATTTATCTTTTGATAAAACGTGCAGACATGACTACACTTGAGACCACTTTTTCTAGGTTCATCTGGGCAGGCAAACACCCTCGCTTTTCTTTACAAAAACTGATGTTGTGGAAACCAGATTGGGGGGGGGGGGTGAGGTTTCCAAATATACAGGATTACAATCTTAATTTTTTTTTAGACACATCATTGACTGGATTCATGAGATAGATCATTTCTTCAGCAGAGATTTGGAAATGAACCCGGTGGCCCCTTGAAACTTGGTGGCTTACCTGCACTCTAACCTAGCAAATCTCCCAGCAGAGATTAAGAACTCAGTAGTGGTAAGGATACAGTGGTAGCATGGAAAGTGATCAGAAAAGCTTCTGATGTACCCAGAATTCCCACAAGAGAGAGAAGATCTAACTTTTCGTGAGTGGCAGGAAAATCGCATCATTAGGGCAGAACATCTGATGCATTTGGGGAGAAATGTTGGTATACCCTTAAGGTATTAAAAGATGCTTATCAATTGCCACACCCTTACTGAAGGCAAATAGCAATTCATTCATAACTTCTAGTAGAAATAATAAAGGAATGGCACAACATAGAGCCATAAGAATAGATGTTCCAGAATTGTTATTACATAAGGAATGCATAAAGCAGGCATGTAAGGAGTGGTGAAAGGTCCTCTTAAATGTGCCGATTGCATGACTGTAATGCAATTTGTTTATTTTTCTTCATTTATATGTTTTGAAAATGTTTCAATAAAAAGATATTTAAAAATAAAGTTCAACCTATTAAGAAGTGATGATGGTTGTTCCATTGTCAAAAGACACATCTGAGAGAAGCGATGATAAATTTTGTCTGACAGTTACATGCTATTTCTAACTATTTTAGGCTTTACTTTCCGCCAGATGCTTCATACACTGTAAAAACTTAGCAATTCCCACAGACCTTGGAAAAATGTATTGTTGCTTAACTTGTGACGTCATATGAATCTCCAAATTCCCCACTGGCTGAGCAGGCAGAAAGCAGGGACAATTCCAGTGTAGAGGGGGGTCCAAGCAATTAACAGATCCAGCACCATTAGTGGAGAAAAAAAATCACTAGTGGTTACAAGTATAAAAAGACATCTGGAACACAGAATACAGAGAGTTCATCAAGGATTATCAATCTTCACTGTTGAGAAACACTGCATGTTACTTGTGAGACTATTTTTAACTCATCCTCCTGCTGGGCCAGCCTTGTGGTATTACACTACCAGGAAAGCAGAGGAAATAATAATGACTTCTACAAGTAAATGAACACAGAGTACAGTGCCATGGTAACAAAATACCTAGAGGGAAAAAAATATTTAAAGCCCATTCATCAGTAAAATGCTAGATAATTTAGTGGTAATAGAAATAAAAGACCAAAAAGACTCTTTTAACAAAAGATTCTTTGATGCTTGTGACAGTACTAACATGTTATTCCCTTTGCTCCTCCTTGATCCTCTATTTTGTCTATATTGGAGCGCTGTATAAATATTTTTTCCTTAATATTCAGGATTATGTCAGGGTTTTTCATTTGTCTGCAGCACATCACCCTTTGTAAAAAATGGACATGCTGCTGACAATCAATAGGACTATTGTCCTACCATTAGAATCCTGAATGTGTGAATATGGCCATAAGTAAAAGCCTGAGTAGTAAAAAAAATAAGCGCTATCACAAATTGGGTTACATTTGGCCTAAGCCCACTAGTCACCTCCTTCTGTAGTATCATAAGACATATTGGGGGAGGTTAATCAAAACCAGTGACTGGAAAAGGTGGAGGAAAATGAAAATTCTCTCTCCTGATTTGTAGCTTGTAGCTGACTTTGGCATGGAGGAAATATGGGGTTGTTTTTAAGTGGATCACTGTGATTTCAGAGTTTGATCATTGAGTACCCCTTTACATGTATGACAACTTTTTTTTTTTTAAAGAAATATTTGAAGAATTTGAAAATCATGAATTGAAGATGTGGAAAAATATAGACAATAGTACCAGAAATTTCTAGGTATAAATCTTGGATGGTCCCTGGAAATTGGCACCACCTGATGACAATAGCGGCCATAGACATAAACAGCCTCAAATGTTAACATATCAGTTATCTCAACTGGTTCCTTTACTAATGTAAAACTAAATGTTTATGAAGAGGGAGGGAAGAGTAATAATCTCAGTGCTGCTCATACCAGTAGACGTGGGGGATCATTAGCCAAAGAAATCCAACATGGGCGATCCTGTTTTTGTGATGGTAACAAATGGCCATGCGTAATAGACTGACTGTTGGTAGATCTGTCACCAGGAAAACTTGTGTCTATGGCCTCATGTACACGACGTATCAGTTTTTGTGGTCTGCAAATCGCAGATACCGGCCACTTGCATTCCGCATTTTGGGGATTCATATGTTCTTCCCTTTGTTAGAAGTGTCTGTTCTTGTCCACAAAATGCACAAAAATAGGACATGTTCTACTTTTTTGCAGGGCCGTGGAACAGACATACAGATGTGGACAGCACATGGTGTGCTGTCCACATGTTTTGTGGCTCCATTGAAATGAATGGTTCCGCATTCAATCCGAAAAAATTTGGATCAGATGCGGACCGAAATTACAGTTGTGTGAATGAGGCCTTTATCTTAGTTTGTAATATACATGTATACAGTGTGTGTGCACCACATTTTTAAGTGTTAGGCACTTTTAGGCATTTTTTAAGTTAGGGCGTGACTTATTGGAAATGGTAACTGGTCTCATGGGAAAGGGCGTGACTTAAAATGCACCATCATAACAAATCTGGCACAGTTTATGACTGTGTCATTGTTACACGGTGTTAGTAAATCTGAACTATTGTTTTTATAGTTTGCAAGATATTATGGAACATAATTTTTTTTCTCTCCCTGTGTGTTCCTAAAAAATGTTTTATAAAGTACAATATGTTCCTCAACCTGAAGAGTTGTGCGGACCCCTGTTCTATTATACTTGGGCTCCTCTAGAGTTTGTTATCCTTCCCACGTTTCATTTTATTCTCCATCATCTAATAAATCAACTCCAGCTGCTTAAATTTGGCAATCTCTTGTGCAGCTAATAATGTTTCCAGACAAGTCATTTACCTGCTCCAAAGCTTGAAATCAGGTTGTGATGTCACATCTGGTCCCGCACGTCATAGCAGAGTGCTCCACAACACAGTCAGTGGTCTGAGATTAAACAACGGGAATAATCTTGAGCTCTGTGGTGCCAACGCAGGCATACATTTGGCTCAGTTCTTAAATATATATCAAAGAACTTACTTGAATCTTGGACAAGACCTAAAAGTAGTCATAAAATGAAAATACAAAAAGAAAGCAAATGCACAGCAAATAAAGGCAGAATTAGATAAGAAAACATGAAAAAGAATGTACTTTTGTTGGCGAAAAGGATTGTACCGCCAATGTTCTGCAGTTATTATATAACACATTTTAGCTATATTTTTCTGAGATACAGTTAAAGGGCTTGTCCAGGCTTTTACTATTGATGACCTATCCTCAGTATAGGTCATCAGTATCAGATCGCTGGGGGTCCGGAACCCCCACCGATTAGCTGTATCAGGAGACGGCACATGCAGTGCGCACAAGTCATCTCCCTTCTGTCTTCCTGTTCACTGCTGCTGTCTATGTCAAAGGCTATAGACCGCCCTGAACCACCACCAATCTGATATTGGTGACCTATCCTGAGGATAGGTCATCAATAGTAAAAGCCCAGACAACCCATTTAAGACAGTTTCAGATAGTATAATAGGACCACTGAACCAGAAGGTGACTAAGTGGCTAAAGACTACCACAGAGTGTACAGGAAAGTCCTCTAACGGGCCCTAGCTGTGGCCTGATTGTAATCTATGGAACCATGTGTTTATATTACTACTCTTGATTTTTGTTTACCAGTGTATGAGAGTATCATCATCTTAAAGAAGTGCCACCTCTACAAGTGAGACAACCCACATGGGACAAGTAGTTGCAATTACACTGCTTCTGTACAAGCGAGACAATGTGCAGGTAATTTTGAAGTTGAGGCAGCACTCACACAAGGGCTGCTATCACTTCAAACAGCTGATCAGAAGGGCGGGGGTTCCGTGAGTTGGAACCCCCACTGATCTGATGGCTAACATCCGGTACTCCAGCTGTGGTGAAACTACAACCCCCAGCATGCTCCTTTCATTTCTATGGAGTTTTAAGAAAAGCCAAGCAAGTGTGCATCTCTGAAGTTGTAGTTTTACCACAGCTAGAGTGTCAGAGGTTAGCCATCACAGCTATATACTATCCTATGCATACGTCTATATTGTATCATATTTTAAATGAATGTAGCCCATCAATTGACATTTTTTTCTATGTGCGGGGTTTGAGACCCCTGCTTTATGCCAATTTAGGAACAGACAATGGAGCAAATGTATTAATGCTGTATATCAGTTTTCTGGCATACAAATGTTGTCGATTTTTGCAATTGTGACTTTTCTGGAGTTTCTGCTGATTACTGCACTTTTAATAAGTGAATGGGGGCTTTGCAGAAGTGGGCAGTGCTAAACTATGTAAAATTATACAGTAAGTGAAATATCCACCAGTCCTTCACTACCATAACTTTCATTTACTGGTACACGGACATGGAACACAAAAGATGCGACAAATATATAAAGAAGTGGGCGACTGTTAATAAATTTATTGCATTTTATGAAACGCCAGTCTTTGGTACATTTTATTTTTTAATTTATTTATGCACTTATATAGAGCTGACATATTCCGCAGCTCTTTACCGACATTAGCATCAAGCTCACAATCTAAGTTCCCTATCAGTATGTCTTTGGAGTGTGGGAGGAAACCCACGCAAACACAGGGAGAACATACAAACTCCATGCAGATGTTGTCCATGGTTGGATTTGAACCTAGGACCCCATTGTGTGTTGAAGGAATTCTTTACTTTCTTGAAACATCTGGATATACGAAAACTTGTAAAAGATGACTCATATTATATTTGTCGTTTACTGAAGGGTCAAGACTTTGTGGTCATACAAGAGGTTATGCCTCTTTTATCCCGGCACTGGGCCCGGAAACATGTGGCTTCTGAACAGCAGCCCTGCCATAAATTCCAGTTTTGTGCGGCTAATGGAGTTCGGTTGTTGTTGAGTCACTAAGATGCTGATTAAATTTTTTGGTCAATTGTTATGCCTTTACTTTTTATCTTGTAAAATCTCTATCCCTGTCTCTGGACTTCAGTTTCCAATCACTTTAAGAAATATTTTGTTTATAAAGAGAATTTTCGTGTGTAGTAAAATTTTGATTTTTTTATGATTCTAATAAATACTTCAATGTTTGGCCTGCTTTCTCTCTGTCCCCCCTGGCAGCTTCTATGGTACACCGACGCTTGGCTGAGAGTTCTGATTCAGCTAAGTCTTTCATCTATTTGACCCTCCAATCTCAAATGAACTTTTCGACTAGTTTGTGACTTTTTAATGCCACTTTTCAGGCACAAAGGAGATGATAAATCTCCCCAAAGAGTAGAATTTTTTCTAATGTCATGTAACTTGCCACAGTGCCACCATGAAAATGCAGTGCAGTCTGCTGGCAGCAGGTTACAGAGCAGGAGGAGCTGAGCAGATTGATATATAGTGGGACATTTATCAAACCAGTGTAAAGTACAACTGGCTTGGTAGGCCATAGCAACCAATCAGATTCCACCTTTCATTTTGGAATCTGGCTGGTTGCTGTGGGCAACTAAGCCAGTTCTACTTTACACCAGTTTAATATATGACCCCCATAGTTTTGATAAAAGATTCAGTAAAACTTGTAATTGTATTAATTTTATGCTTAGGAGTCACGTGGGTGGTCCTATTCTGTGATTGACAGGTAACGCAATGACTAAGCATACAGAGATAGCTATCAATCACTGATAGAACCGCCCACATGACCAATAAACATATAAAGAGCCGAAGTTTATATGAATAAATTATACGTTTTACTGAATCATTTGTCATAAAACTATCACTTTCATGGTGACAGTTTCGCTTTTAAATGCTTCAACCCATAGACAATTGCACAGTACAAACCTACAGCTTCTTCATACCTGATGGAAGAATAATTTGCCACAAAATTAGAAGATTTTTCTTTAGCTTGAATTCACACTTTCAGTGGCCAGTCTTAGGAATAGTTGGATTCACACCTTGCTATCACATTTAGTAGTATTCAGCCTTTAGTGTGGGGGGTCAGCAATCTCCAGCACTCCAGCTGTTGTGAAGCTACAACTCCTAGCATGCAAACTTGTTAGGCTGGTCTTGGGACTCCCATAGAAGTGATTGAAACATGCTGGGAGTTGTAGTTTCACAATAACTGAAGTGCTGGAAGTTGCTGATCCCTGCTCTAGTGGAACTACCACTGTTGCAGTCATTTATGCACTTCATCTCATAGGAATCCTTAGGTGAAGAGATTAGAACAAGCATTTCTGCAAAATCCGAGCCCATCTGGAGTCTTGTACAATCTTGCTGAGTTCACCATTAGTATTCTGTATTAATACAAGAGTCAATTCACTGGTTATGCTGAGAGATATACATCAAGCAGAGACTAAATTCTGGTTGTTTGTTGGAACTTTTTGTGTTTGGTACATTGTGTTGGTATCCTCTGTTATTACCGCTTAAAAGGGGTCATCTGGGCATATCGGTGACCTGTCTTCTGGATAGGCATTCAATATCAGATAGGTGGGGGTCCAATGCCAGGCATGATGAGACTTTCAATGCCTGGCCCTGTCAGTCAAAGCGGAGAGGACGTGGTAGTTGCAGAAAGAGCAGAGCCTCTAGGTGTAATGGCAACGGCCCCCATTGTTCCTAGAGGCTCATTTGCCTATATTAAAACCATTTGCGGGCACATATGAACATGCAACCAACACAGATGCCTTCAGCTGCCAAGTGCACATGTAGCAAGTCAGCCAGTTTCATAGATACAAATCTGCTGACAGATAACCTTTAGTGTAAAGGGGGTGTCCCTGTTTAAAGAGAGTAGTGGATACAAAGAGCATCTATCTCTATGGGGCATATGGCATGCTCCATGTATTACAGAAACAGCCCATTGATTTTAGTCTAAACTGTGTAATGCTTAATTTCTCCTATGGGGCACTGCAGGGGAATCGAACACTTGCCGCCAGGTTCCCTTACAGACTACAGCATGCAGGGGTGCACCTAGCCTTTATGCTACCTGAGGCGAAAACTAAAACGGCGCCCCAACCCCCCAATGCCAATTTCTTAATGTAACCCCTTCCCTCCAGCCCTACTGTAAAAAATATACACAAAAACATTACATACAGCATACCTCCCAACTTTGTAAATGAACAAAGAGGGACACATTCTGAGGACGAGCAGTTTAAATTGGATTTTATACTGTATGGGCAACCAGTGCAATGACTGGCACAGGGCGGAGGCATCAGAGTAGCGGTTGGACAGATAGGTGACCCTGGCTGCTGCATTAAGAATAGATTGGAGCAGGGAGAGCCAATTAGAAGTGCGTTGCAGTAATCGAGACAAGAATGGATCAGGGCAACAATGAGAGAGGGACACATTGCTCCGTGCCACGGCAAATTTTTTCAGCATTAGGCCACGCCTCTTACGCCGCTCAAAACATAACTATACACCTAATCCCACCCAGTCCCCTTACTGCTCCACATTGTAATTATTCCCGCTATGTGCCCCCATTAATATTCCCAGCTGTGCCCCCAGTAATATGCCCAGTTATATGCCCCCAGTAATATGACCAGCTGTGCCCCCAGTAATATTCCCAGTTATGTGCCCCCCCCAGTAATATGCCCTGTTATGTACCCCCGGTAATATGCCCAGCTGTGCCCTCAGTAATATGCCCAGCTGTGCCCCCAGAAATATGCCCAGCTGTGTCCCAATAATATGCCCTGTTATGTGCCCCAGTAATATGCCCAGCTGTGCCCCCATTAATATGCCCAGCTGTGGCCCCCAGTAATATGCCCACATTTTGCCCCCCAGTAATAAGCTGTGCCCCCAGTAATATGCCCAGTTATGCCCCCAGTAATATGCCTAGCTGTGCCCCCAGTAATATGTCCTGTTATGTGCCCCCAGTAATCTGTGCCCCCCAGTAATATGCCCACATTGTGACCCCCAGTAATATGTTAGGGCCTGTAATATGGCCACATTGTGCACCCCAGTAATAAGTTGTCCCCCCAGTAACATGCCCACATTGTGCCCCCCAATAATATGTTGTGCCCCACAGTAATATGCCCATCTTGTGCCACTCACAAAAAGTTAAAAAAATAAACACCATATGCTAGAAGCATCTGCAGGAGCACCAGGACATGAGTTGATCTGGTCTGTGGAGTGGGTGGGGCCATGGCTGATGGCCAGCCCCACCCCCCGCTCAGACCAGAGGTATGGAGAGCCTGCAGGGGGAACGGAGGGATGATGAAGCAGGCAGCTTAACTGTTTTATATTGTAGATTACAGCATGGGAGCAGCTTAATTTCAGAGGGGTGCCCTTTTGACAAACATGGATTGTTCAGAGTGGACAACCATCTCTAAACCGCTCTCATTGTCCTCTTTAATTGTACAATATACATTTAAGGAAGACATTTTAAACATGAGATTGTGTTGACTCAGCAAATGACTGAATTATGGCACGTATCTATTGATGAAACCCTTCAAATTAACAAAAAATGCAACCGTGAAAACAATTCATGTTACAAATGTTCATTTTGGCTCTCTGACCAGATATCCTCCCGGTCATTGACTTGTTAACATAGCAAAATTGTAATTTTAACAGTGTCCATATGAGTGCTTATCACTGCCTGTCATTTAAGCCCATTCTTTTTATTGGTAAAAATTCACAAAGATAAGTTAACGAAAACCATATGTTTCCAGTACAGATGCTTGGAACACAAATACCCATAGTGGATAGATGTGTGCACTTTCTGTGAACAGATAACTCAGTCTTCTGTAATCTCCAGCCCCCGTCATACAGGACAAGAATATAATTTATATTTATTGTCATCTCATGTGAGTATAATCTACAATAGCACTAGACTTATACACAGGGAACCCATGAAAAATGGCTGCTCCACCTACAGTTATGGCTTCCAGATAACATACATAGACAGGGGCTGATAAATTGTAAATGAACTATGTCCGAAAAGAACAGCATATGAAATTGACTGTACCGGAGTTGGAGGCTACAAATGGACGATCTTATGTTGACAACAACTATCAATCAGTACACTGATACACAGGAATATTTATCCTGATTAAATTCTAAAAGAGTATTGCAGTATATAATACTAGAAACTTGATCATGATAAGCCCCTTTAAAGAGGTTGTCAGAGATTTTGTATATTGATGAGCTATCCTCAGGTCTGATTGGTGGGAATCCGAATCTCGGGACGCCCGCCGATCAGCTGTTTAAAGAGGCTGTATGGCTCCGGCATCGTCCTAGGCCAGTGGTATCATGTTCAGTGGTCACATGAAACAGAGCACCATGATCCTTTTAGTATACAAATTAAAACATACAAAAACCATTTGACAGTCAAATTTATAAACCTCTACCCCCTCCTGAACTCTCCCCTAAGATGAAGGAACTTTAGGAGCAAGGGGGCGGCAGGAGGAATAAATACATATTTGATGAATATATTAAAGGGGTTCTCCTGCTTTTTAACAAATTTGGCAGCATAACTGCTCCCTGTCACTCGGTTCCAGCTCATTTGGTCCAGCACTGCATTAGTCGTGCTCTAGTCCCAGCTTGTAAACTTATACCATGGACGACAATGTTGACATGTCCCCCAAACAGCACATCACTGGGTCACGTGCCCCTTGGGGAAAAAGTCACCGCTGTGGCTAGTCTGCAGCAGCAGCACACGTGACTCCAGTCCATGGCAGAGGTTTATTGCTGGGATTGGAGCATGGCAAACACAGCAGTGTACTGAAGGAGCTGGAACTAAGCCGTGGGGAGCAGCTAGGTGTGCTTTACTCCACAGGTCTGGAGGAGGGGAGCAAAATTTGTTAAAAAGCTGGAGAACCCTTTAAGCCAGCTGCACCTTTAAACACCAGAAGTTGAACTTATCCTATGTCTTTAATATTTAGAGTATAAATAATTAAGCTTTGATTTATCAAGGCTGGCATGTGTTACACTGGCCTTGATAGGGCCTGCGCTGCTGGAGGAGGCATGTAATTTATGACAAGGCACAGGCCTCTGCAGTAGGGGTATCTGCAATTTTTGTTTTATTGTGTATTATAATGTTATGTATTTTTCACTGTATTGGCTGTGCATTCCAGCAAGGAAGATATGGATGGCAAAAGGTTGGCAGGATCAGGGCTAACCATCCTATTCCTCCCCTAATGGTGGGAGTGTGCTGGACTTGCTTCCTGCCAGGAAGGGGAGTTCGAGAGGAGTGTTAGAAGGGAGAGGAAGCACACTGCAGAGCTCCTGCTCCTTATAAAGATTCGGTAGAGAGACCAACTTGATTTAGCCTAAGAAAACACCTGAGAGACAAGACAGCAGAGTGAACAGCAAAATCCTGCATTTCAGACACTGCTTCAAGTTGAGGGACCTCCGACTAAGACACACACACAAAAAACTACCACTAGGCTAGATAAAGTTCAAGTCTGAACCTGACAGAGGACACTTATAACCAGAAGTGCTAAGTTGCAGCCATCCAACCTGCCTCCATACGTCCTTATCCAGTTCCAGAAACTGCACGTTGAATCTGCTGCTGTTAAATGTACCATACGTTATATTTTGCTCTTAGTAAAAAAAAGACTGTTATACGTTCACTTCTGGCCTCATTCTTCGAACTGCATTTTCCACTGCACTGATCTCCAGGGTGTAACGGAGTATATCATGAAACAACATCTCATCAGAGCCAATACCACTCCCATCCTCTGCACTGGCTCTTCAGGGGCTTGCTGCACCTCATCATAAATTACCTGGCTCCTCTGGCTTTCTATGCGACAGAATGAAATCTACAGCAGCTCGGAATGCTTGTAGATTTCCGTCATTATGTACACCTGTAAATTATGATGAATTACTCAGGAACGAGAGCCCTGTCCTCACAATGCCCTCACTCAGCCCTCACCGAGTTACCTTTTTGTAGACTTGGTGAGGGCAATGTGAGGGCAGATAGTGAATAGAAAAGTTGTAAATGCATTGAAAAGTCTTTTCTATGTGAAAAGGAGACATAAGAGGAATGATGAATTTGCTCCCTAAACCGTGACTTCCATCATTCACACCATTCTCTAACCTTATTTTTAGACTTATAACATCTATACGCCAATATCGTATAATGCAAAACCAAACTTTCCTAGACCTGGACTGTAGGAGAATGTAGAAAATGCCATACTTTTGAAATAGCATTGCGTGCAATGAAGAGCAGGATCTTTTTCAGAGCTTCTGACTGGTCAAGTGTGATCAAGTGATACAGAATGTGACTTCAAACTGTTTGACACTTCAAGGGGCTTTTTGGTGATTGTAATAGTTCTCCCTATTAGAGAATTGTTCTGATGTCCTTAGTGTAGGTGTGTCATAGTGTCAGGTTGCCAAGGTTGTCTCACAGAAGTCGGCTGAATGATCAGCTGATTGATGAAGGTCCACTCTCTAAACTTCAGGTTTACAGATGATCTCTCCTTTGTGGCTCATAACGGAAGGTCCTGAGCAAAGGACTGTCCTGTTTGACTTCCTTAATAAAGCATATGGAAGCCCTCTAGGATCAACACCTCCCATTGCTCCTGGAGCTCATTTGCACATATTAACATTTTTTCTCATCAATTCGGGCACATATGAACATGAGACCAACACAGATGGAATCAGCTCAAGCGCTCATGTAACAGGTCAGCCAGTGTCATAGGTACAAATATGTTGACAGATGCCCATTCAAGCCACGTGCATGTTCACACTGCCTCTATCAACAGAGTCCAAATGAGCCACTAAACAGCTTCAGGGCTTGTCTTTATGATATGTTCCTCCTTTATTTTCATAGTCCTTTTAAAGCCATGATAGCAAGAAACTGCTGAATTCAACTTCTCTTTGGGCAGGCTTATTACAGTGTGAGGAAGGGACTTGACGCTGTCCTAAGCCCATTTCTGGCTCATAGTTTTGGTTGTCAGTAGCTAGTCGTTTGTTTTTTTTGTTTTTTCGGGAAGGGGGTGATCTACATGAGCCTTTTTACTGTTAAGATCATACCCAAGAGTCAAAGTGGTTGAGAAGTTTGAAAAAAGGTGAGCGTGATTCATTGTTCCTGAAAAGCCTGTGTTTATTATGACATGAGAAAACCGGCCGAGCACTTGTTTAGCTGACTGTAACATGAAGATTCATTTCAACCTCAAATGCTTTTTCCATTTGGCCCCAGGACCTACACAGCCACCACTTCATATAATGTTAAATACATTCATTCTGGCGACCCGTCCAAGGCAGCTCGTACACGCACATTTTTCCTCCCTATGTTGTTACTTAAAGGAGAAATGTTTCAAATTTCTTCTGATTGTTTTTAATGTTTCCGTTTAATGTCACTCTTATTGCATTTCTTTCATAAATGTATGTATATAGGGAGTGCCAATTGGGTGTCTCATATTTACTAGGGAGGTTTAAGCATTATTTAGGCTACATTCAAATCTGCGTCAGAAGCCCCTTTTGGGCCTTGTGTCCTGCATCCTCTAAGAAAACATTCTCCTGAACGGAAACCAACAGGATCCCATTACAGTCAATGGGGTCTGTTAGGCTCCATTCCCGTCATTTATGTGCCGAATAAGGAACTTCATTTTTTTCATTCTTCTGCAATAATAATAATAATAATAATAGCCCTAATGTGAAAGCAGCCTTGACAGTATATAGCGGTATTGTTATGGTGGTATGTTTAGGAATAACTCAGTTGTATTATGTGGAAAGTATATGACAGTATTATGCGGGCTCTTTAGGGAACACTATGAGGATCATTTATTAAGACCAGCGTTTTAGACGCTGCTTTTAATAAGGCCCTAGATCTGCCAGTGGATTGCCAAAATTATGTAGAAGCGCCGGCCTCTACATAACTTCAGTGCATCCAGCGCCGCCAAAATGTTTTCCAATATTAGAGAAAATGAAGATTTAAGAAAGATAAGCAGATAACTAAGAAAGATAAAACAAGTCCTAGCTGATAACTAGCAACTAATACAGCACTTTTACCTGAGATGGGGCCTTGATTGGTTGGATCTGAGTCTGAGGCATTGTATGTTGAGTCTAGTGTAAACTTACGATGGGTCATAAAAGACAATTGTATATTGAAAATATTGTATCCTAAGGCCATTGTATCTTGAGGGATCACTTGTATTTCAGTGCAGCTCTGAGTGCTCATAGCGGGGAAACAAGGGGCAGTCAGAAAATAAAAAATAGTAACATAGACTCCTAACTTGTAGTACTACTCATGTATTGCTGTAGATAATGGCCCACAATTGGGGTGACAGATTCCCTTTAATAGGTAATTTAAAAAAAGAAAAGTGCTTTTAAAAGGGGAAACAGAAAAGTTTCCACAGAGATCTGTGCCTGCTTTAAGACACCTCTAGTAGATTAACGTTTATTTCAGGTTTAGTGTCTCTTTAAGTCTCTACACATGCTGAAAATGCTTATCCAGCAAACAACCCACAAACAGCTGTTTTTAACCTTACCGGGTCTCATCAATATGAGTCTGCTGGCTCGGCAATGTCAACCGCACTCAGAATGCCTCGTATATTTAACTGCATCTTTTATGCTTACACTCTACTGTACTTTTTTGTTCTTTCGAAAAACTGACTTTCAAGAGGTGATGGACAAAAGCATATGCTATCCTAGAGTCTCGTCTCCTTCACGGAAGCATATGTACAGCACGTATGGTCTGGGCCACATCTGCAAGGCAGCAGAAAAATTACTTCTGTGTTCACTACAATATAAACACTCAACAGAAAAATTCCTACTTCCTATTAATCTAAATGCAATTCAGTCTGTTGAAGTTGAAATCAGTGGGGTAGGTATAGAGGGTGCAAGGTGTTGGACCCCTGCCAATAGGATATTGATGACCTATCCTGACGATAGGTCTTCGATGTGTATCACCTGCACAACCCCTTGAAAGTGTAACTTACCTTTTGAGCAATTTTATTAAAAAAAAACTATTGTAAATCCCCCATGTCTCATATCTATCTTAATGGCTGGCTATCAGATCCCCTTCTTTTATGCCATGGCACCAGACAAGTCTGTCCTTTGTTTCCTCTTTTATATGGTATTTTGGTGGAACCTCTCTCACCAAGTGTGCATGGAGACCCACACATACTTGGCTTGCATAAACATGGTCTAGAGAAATGTGTGGGTTTTTATGCAGATGATATGATTTTGTATATTGCTGATCTGGGTCCCTCACTGCAAAGGGCACTGTATCTAATTCAGTTATTTGGCCTTTTGTCTGAACTCAAACCTAATTGGGATAAATCCCTTATTATGCTGCTAGACATCTTCCCTAGGACACTGAAGCAGTCTTCTTTATATTTAGGTGTAAGATTTAGGTGTCGTGGTTATCAGTTATCTACCAGACTTTGTAATTCTAAATGCCCTTCCACTTATGGATTATATACAATTAAAAACTCGGATATGGGCCTGTCTGCCCCTGTCTGTTGTGGGTCCTCATACTTTTACCTAAAATTCTATGTGCCAATTCAGTCCTCATTTATATTGTCCAAACTTTCTTTCAAAAACTTGACTCCCTTTTTAAGGCCTTTGTGTGGCAGCAAGGGAGAGCTAAGCTATCCTGGAGTATGATGTATAATGCAGGGGACTGTAGGGGCATGGCACTCCTCTGTGTTCAACTTTATTACATAGTGGCTCAACTTTCTCATCTCGTCCCCTGAGGTGGAACAACAGAGGGCTGTGGCATTGGTGGTGGATGACCTACCTGACTTGATTAATCTTAGGTATACCATTTATATTAATATATCCTCTCTTCCATTTAATTATAACTTCATACTGCATCAAGCTAAAATGGTTTGGACCAGAGTTCTGTTTCATTAAGGTGGTCCTCTACTTCATGCCTATACTCCTCTCTGGTTTAATGATCAGATGCCTGAGTTCCTCCATTCCTGATCTTTTTATGTTGCTCACCTATGGTATCCAGTATCTTGGTCAAACTACAGCTCCTAAGGGACTTAAATCCTTCCAGACTTTGAAGGAGAAATTTAACCTTCCCAATAACATGTTGTGTCTGTATATGCAGGGGCGGTCTTGGGCACCACGCATCCTATGCATTTGCGTAGGGCCCCGGCGTCCAAGGGGGCCCCCACGCTCTTCTCTTGCGCCGGTGCCCAAGACCGCCCGCAGAGGGAGATGAGCGCTTCCATTGTGGAAGCGCTCATCTCCATAGTCATCTGTATCGCCGTCCTCAGGACGGCGATACAGATGCCTGTATTGTACTGGGGCAGGGGAGGGAGAGGCGTCTCCCCTGCCCGTTCCTCTGATAGGCTGCAGGCACTGGGCCTGCAGCCTATCAGAGGCCGGCTCAGGCGGCGCGATGACGTCATCGCGCCGCCTGAGCCGTACAGCGCGGGACACAGGCCGGAAGAGGCCTGCATCGCATCGCTGCCAGCACCATGGAGGTAAGTATAAGTGTTAATTTTTTTTTATTTTTTATTTTATTGTAGCAGTCACGGACCGGAGCTCAATTGGGGGCACTGGGGGCATTTTGGGGGCATTTTTACTGGCACATGGGGGCACTGTGGGCATTTTACTGGCACATGGGGGCACTGTGGGCAATTTTACTGGCACATGGGGGCACTGTGGGCATTTTACTGGCACATGGGGGCACTGTGGGCATTTTTTCTGGCACATGGGGGCACTGGGGGCATTTTTACTGGCACATGGGGGCATTTTTACTGGTACTGGGGGCATTTTTACTGGCACATGGGGCACTGGGGGCATTTTTACTGGCACATGGGGGCACTGGGGGCATTTTTACTGGCACATGGGGGCACTGAGGGCATTTTACTGGCACGGGGGGCATTTTTACTGGCACAAGGGGCACTGGGGCATTTTTACTGGCACTGGGGGCACTTCTTACTGGCACTGGGGCATTTCTTTATGGCATGGGAGCACTAGGGGCATTTTTACTGGCACTGGGGGCACTTCTTACTGGCACATGGGGGCACTGGGGCATTTCTTACTGGCACATGGGGGCACTGGGGGCATTTCTTACTGGCACATGGGGGCACTGGGGGCATTGTTACTGGCACATGGGGGCACTGGGGGCATTTTTACTGGCACATGGGGGCATTTTTACTGGCACATGGGGGCACTGGGGGCATTTTTACTGGCACAAGGGGGCACTGGGGCATTTTTACTGGCACTGGGGGCACTTCTTACTGGCACATGGGGGCATTTCTTTATGGCATGGGAGCACTAGGGGCATTTTTACTGGCACTGGGGGCACTTCTTACTGGCACATGGGGGCACTGGGGCATTTCTTACTGGCACATGGGGGCACTGGGGGCATTTCTTACTGGCACATGGGGGCACTGGGGGCATTTTTACTGGCACATGGGGGCACTGGGGGCATTTTTACTGGCACATGGGGGCACTGGGGGCATTTTTACTGGCACATGGGGGCATTTTTACTGGCACATGGGGGCATTTTTACTGGCACATGGGGGCATTTTTACTGGCACATGGGGGCACTGGGGGCATTTTTACTGGCACATGGGGGCACTGGGGGCATTTTTACTGGTACTGGGGGCATTTTTACTGACACATGGGGGCACTGGGGGCATTTTTACTGGCACATGGGGGCATTTTTACTGGCACATGGGGGCACTGGGGGCATTTTTACTGGCACATGGGGGCACTGAGGGCATTTTACTGGCACGGGGCATTTTTACTGGCACATGGGGGCATTTTTACTGGCACATGGGGGCACTGGGGGCATTTTTACTGGCACATGGGGGCACTGGGGCATTTCTTACTGGCACATGGGGGCACTGGGGGCATTTCTTACTGGCACATGATTTTGAGGGGGAATCAATGGGGGGAACTTCTGGCGCATTATTGGGGCATTTCTTACTGGCACATAATTTGGGGGGCATCTATGGGTGGGGAGCACTTCTTACTGGCACATTGGAAGCATTATTACTTCTGGGGCACAGTGGGGACATTAGTACTGTGGGGGGCACTATTACTGTGGGGGGCACCCTGGCACAGTATCAGCGCAGTTATTTCTGGGGACGTTATGTTTACACTATTGCTGGGCGCAGTTATTTTAGGACACTGTGTGCCAATAATTATTGAAGGGCACTATCTGTGTGGTACTAGTGGCACAGTACTGGGGTGGTAGGATGATTTGTCCAGAAGATGGGAGGATGATGGAAAAGTAGTAAACTAAGATTTTTTTCTGTCAAACTGCAGAGATGAGAAATGGCTGAAAAATGGCGTCTGGTCTGAAAGGAGAAGATGAGGAAAGAGAAGATCTACATCAGAGGAGACGTCACTGGATGTAAGAGGTATGAGGCGCTGTATTATACTGGATGTAAGAGGTATGAGGCGCTGTATTATACTGGATGTAAGAGGTATGAGGCGCTGTATTATACTGGATGTAAGAGGTATGAGGGGCTGTATTATACTGGATGTAAGAGGTATGGGGCGCTGTATTATACTGGATGTAAGAGGTATGAGGCGCTGTATTATACTGGATGTAAGAGGTATGGGGCGCTGTATTATACTGGATGTAAGAGGTATGGGGCGCTGTATTATACTGGATGTAAGAGGTATGAGGCGCTGTATTATACTGGATGTAAGAGGTATGGGGCGCTGTATTATACTGGATGTAAGAGGTATGGGGGCGCTGTATTATACTGGATGTAAGAGGTATGGGCGCTGTATTATACTGGATGTAAGAGGTATGGGCGCTGTATTATACTGATGTAAGAGGTATGGGCGCTGTATTATACTGGATGTAAGAGGTATGAGGCGCTGTATTATACTGGATGTAAGAGGTATGGGGCGCTGTATTATACTGGATGTAAGAGGTATGGGGCGCTGTATTATACTGGATGTAAGAGGTATGGGCGCTGTATTATACTGGATGTAAGAGGTATGGGGCGCTGTATTATACTGGATGTAAGAGGTATGGGGCGCTGTATTATACTGGATGTAAGAGGTATGGGGCGCTGTATTATACTGGATGTAAGAGGTATGGGGCGCTGTATTATACTGGATGTAAGAGGTATGAGGCGCTGTATTATACTGGATGTAAGAGGTATGGGCGCTGTATTATACTGGATGTAACGAGGTATGGGGCGCTGTATTATACTGGATGTAAGAGGTATGGGGCGCTGTATTATACTGGATGTAAGAGGTATGGGCGCTGTATTATACTGGATGTAAGAGGTATGGGCGCTGTATTATACTGGATGTAAGAGGTATGAGGCGCTGTATTATACTGGATGTAAGAGGTATGGGCGCTGTATTATACTGGATGTAAGAGGTATGGGGCGCTGTATTATACTGGATGTAAGAGGTATGAGGCGCTGTATTATACTGGATGTAAGAGGTATATGGGCGCTGTATTATACTGGATGTAAGAGGTATGGGGCGCTGTATTATACTGGATGTAAGAGGTATGGGGCGCTGTATTATACTGGATGTAAGAGGTATGGGGCGCTGTATTATACTGGATGTAAGAGGTATGGGGCGCTGTATTATACTGGATGTAAGAGGTATGGGGCGCTGTATTATACTGGATGTAAGAGGTATGGGGCGCTGTATTATACTGGATGTAAGAGGTATGAGGCGCTGTATTATACTGGATGTAAGAGGTATGGGGCGCTGTATTATACTGGATGTAAGAGGTATGATGGGGCGCTGTATTATACTGGATGTAAGAGGTATGGGGCGCTGTATTATACTGGATGTAAGAGGTATGGAGGCGCTGTATTATACTGGATGTAAGAGGTATGGGGCGCTGTATTATACTGGATGTAAGAGGTATGGGGCGCTGTATTATACTGGATGTAAGAGGTATGGGGCGCTGTATTATACTGGATGTAAGAGGTATGGGCGCTGTATTTATACTGGATGTAAGAGGTATGGGCGCTGTATTATACTGGATGTAAGAGGTATGGGGCGCTGTATTATACTGGATGTAAGAGGTATGGGCGCTGTATTATACTGGATGTAAGAGGTATGGGGCGCTGTATTATACTGGATGTAAGAGGTATGGGGCGCTGTATTATACTGGATGTAAGAGGTATGGGCGCTGTATTATACTGGATGTAAGAGGTATGGGGCGCTGTATTATACTGGATGTAAGAGGTATGAGGCGCTGTATTATACTGGATGTAAGAGGTATGAGGCGCTGTATTATACTGGATGTAAGAGGTATGAGGCGCTGTATTATACTGGATGTAAAGAGGTATGGGCGCTGTATTATACTGGATGTAAGAGGTATGGGGCGCTGTATTATACTGGATGTAAGAGGTATGGGGCGCTGTATTATACTGGATGTAAGAGGTATGGGCGCTGTATTATACTGGATGTAAGAGGTATGGGGCGCTGTATTATACTGGATGTAAGAGGTATGGGGCGCTGTATTATACTGGATGTAAGAGGTATGGGGCGCTGTATTATACTGGATGTAAGAGGTATGAGGCGCTGTATTATACTGGATGTAAGAGGTATGGGCGCTGTATTATACTGGATGTAAGAGGTATGGGGCGCTGTATTATACTGGATGTAAGAGGTATGGGCGCTGTATTATACTGGATGTAAGAGGTATGGGGCGCTGTATTATACTGGATGTAAGAGGTATATGAGGGATGGGGCGCTGTATTATACTGGATGGTAAGAGGTATGGGGCGCTGTATTATACTGGATGTAAGAGGTATGGGGGTGTCTTAACTATGTAGAGGTATGGGCCTGTATTATATGGGCTAAGAGGTATGGGCGCTGTATTATACTGGATGTAAGAGGTATGGGCGCTGTATTATACTGGATGTAAGAGGTATGAGGCGCTGTATTATACTGGATGTACGAGGTATGGGCGCTGTATTATACTGGATGTAAGAGGTATGGGGCGCTGTATTATACTGGATGTAAGAGGTATGGGGCGCTGTATTATACTGGATGTAGAGGTTGAGGCGCTGTATTATACTGGATGTACGAGGTATGGGGCGCTGTATTATACTGGATGTAAGAGGTATGAGGAGCTGTATTATACTGGATGTAAGAGGTATGAGGCGCCTGTATTATACTGGATGTAAGAGGTATGGGGCGCTGTATTATACTGGATTTGTAAGAGGTATGGGGCGCTTATTATACTGGATGTAAGAGGTATGAGGCGCTGTATTATACTGGATGTAAGAGTATGGGGCGCTGTATTATACTGGATGTAAGAGGTATGGGGGCGCTGTATTATACTGGATGTAAGAGGTATGGGGTTCTGTATTATACTGGATGTAAGAGGTATGGGGCGCTGTATCATACTGGATGTAAGAGGTATGGGGCGCTGTATTATACTGGATGTAAGAGGTATGGGGCGCTGTATTATACTGGGTGTAAGAGGTATGGGGCACTGTATTATACTGGATGTAAGAGGTATGGGGAGCTGTATTATACTGGATGTAAGAGGTATGAGGCGGCTGTATTATACTGGATGTAAGAGGTATGAGGCGCTGTATTATACTGGATGTAAGAGGTATGAGGCGCTGTATTATACTGGATGTACGAGGTATGGGGCGCTGTATTAGGCGGGGGGGCCCAAGCTGAACTCTTGCACCAGGGCCCGTGAGCCTTTAGCTACGCCCCTGCAGCCCAGCCAATAGAGAGCTGGGAGTCTGGGACACGCCATAGGCTGTGGGCAACCTTGACCCCCCCTCCAGTGAGGTATAGGGGGTGTGTCATTGGGGGGGGCGTGTCATCAGAGGCCGTGTCATCAGGGGTGTGAGGTGTCATTGGGGGGGGGGGCCCCCAGACATAACTTCGCTTAGGGCCCCAGAAATGCCAAGACCGCCCCTGTGTATATGACATGCCTATCAGACTCAATTTGGTTGCCAGGCCCATATACCTCCAGATGTTCCTATACTGCTTCTTGTTTTTAAAGATAATTTAAAGGGAAGTATTTCTATGCTATAAATTGCTCCTTTCATCTCATTAGGACAGGGTGGTAACAGCAAGTCCCTAAGGAGCTGGAGTGGAGGATGGCAATGGTAGTGGGTTGGGCTGCAGAAATTCTATCAGAGTGGCTTGACTCGCACCGTTGCTGCCTATGGCCAGTGCAGTGAAAGGAGGGTACATTCTTTCTTCCCTCGGGGCATTCCCAGGCATTAGGGCTTCTGCCTGATGGTAGTTTGTGGGGTACCCTTGGGGTCATTGTTTGCATGGGTGCAAGGCAGGGCGTGTAGGGTGTGCAATGGACAGGATATGGTGTAGGAGCCAGTAACTAGACCAGATATAACCAAATAAGCTCTCTTTGTGGTGGTTAGGTATGGTTATACGCCAGGTTTAGATTCAATGTACTCCTCTATTCTTCTTCTGTACAATCTGAAGATGACAATACTACATTTGGTAAGATAGCTGTAATACACTACTGTGGCGTATAGAGTTAAGGAAATGACCAACCAGGTTGTGTCTAAGTGTGGATGGTGTTTTAGCAGTATTCCACTCACTGCAGTAACGTCTATAGCTTTTGATAGCAGTGTACCTTACTGTACTTTCCAGATTCTGGAATTTCCTTTCTCTTGCGCTCTCTTGGGAGTATTTCAATGTAAAGAGGGTTCTCTATTAGTAGATCATGCAGAGATGGTTAGTATCTGTAGCTTAAGTCTTTGTCCTGAGGAATTGAGCACATGGACTTGCCCCTCTCTCTCATTCCCATCTAAAATTAGACTCTCCGTAGACTAGACAGATAGCAGCAGAGCTAACAGTCCCCACCTCAGCTTCCCTAGGGGCCATGTCAGAGTTGGTTAATAGAGATGAGCGAGTAGTGAAATATTCGAAAGTTCGAAATTCGATTCGAATAGACCGCGATATTCGACTATTCGACCGAATATCGAATCCCATTAAAGTCTATGGGAAAAAAATGCTCGCCACTTGGAAATCTCAATTCGACCACTTGGAGGTCACCAAGTCCACCCTGAAACCTCAGAAAAGGATGCCAACACTGCTGGAATGCAACTGGGACAGCAGGGGAAGCATGTCTGGGTGCATATAACGCGCCCAAGTCGCACTATTACGCAACTATCACAGCCTCTCAACAATACACTCCAAAGACAATATAACCTCTCTGTAAAGTGAGACCATACAAGGAAACCTTCTTTCCTCTACATTGCCATGGACCCCAAGCCAAACTAGACAAAAAAGAAGATAAAATTCTGCACCCCTTAAAATCACGTTGCCTATGACAACCACAGATGGCATAGGCAAGGGGAAAGCAATCAAGCCATCACTATTTTTCCCTCTGTGCCATCCCTGCCTTGCCCAGGCACATGTCCCAAAACATCATCCACGCCCGAGTAACACGGTTACTGCAAAAGGCCATTTGACCACCAACACTTTGGTTTGAGGCCGGGGATGCTACATCTCCCTGACAGCACACTGGGTGAATGTTGTGGAGGCGGGGACGGGCAAACCTGCTACCCCCACCCAAGTTTTGGGCCTTGGTTCTGTCTGGATTTCCGCAACCCTTACAGACAGCTCGGCAAACCCCTCCTTCTCCTTCTAGATTTGTTAAATCTGTCCACCACCCAGTCAAGTCCACAAAGTCCAGTCTCGTCAATAGCCTGCAGAAACTGCAGGGACCTCACTCTGACCCTCCTTCCTCCCACCCTGCCCAATGTTATCAACCCAGTGTTCCCACCCATGCAAGAATGGCAGGAGCTATCTGAGGATTTTGTTTGTTCTGATGCCCAAACACTGGAGCAAGCTCCATCTCTAGCTGATGGTGGTGTGGAACGGGCACTAAAGTGTAAAATGATTAGGGACGATGATGAGACACAGTTGCCAGCAAGGGAGGCTGTTGGAGCAAAGTGAGGCAGTGTAAGAGGAGGTGGTTGAGTATGACGAAGTCAGTGACCCGACCTGGCCAGTGTCATGTCTAGCAGGTAAAGCAGTGGGATGTTGAGGGATGCGTAGGACCGCAAAAGGCAGGAAGAGGCCGTGGGCTGGCCAGAGGCTCATGGAGAAGGCAGGCTAGAGCCCGCAGGGCCGCATCTCTTCCCTATAACAGGCCCCCACATAAAGCTCTCCCATCGAGGGCTCTTAGGTCCTTGTTGTGAAAATATTTTAATGAGTGCGCAAAGTTAGCTTGAGGTGAGCCCTCGAAAAAATTATATGGAGGCCCAAGAGGTGAGCCCTCAAAAAAATTAAGTGGAGCCAAAAGAGGTGAGACCTCTTAAAAATTTGTATTAAGGCCCAAGAGGTGAGCCATAATAAAAAATTGTTTGTAGGCCCAAAGGTGAGACCTCTTAAAAATTGTTTGTAGGCCCAAGAGGTGAGACCTCTTAAAAATTATGTGGAGGCCAAAGAGGTGAGACCTCTTAAAATTGTTTGTAGGCCCAAGAGGTGGACCTCTGAAAATTGTTTGTAGGCCCAAGAGGTGAGACCTCTTAAAAATTATGTGGAGGCCAAAGAGGTGAGACCTCTTAAAATTGTTTGTAGGCCCAAGAGGTGAGCCATGAGAAAAATTGTTTGTAGGCCCAAGAGGTGAGACCTCTTAAAATTATGTGGAGGCAAAAGAGGTGAGACCTCTTAAAAATTGTTTGCAGGCCCAAGAGTGTGAGACCTCTTAACAATTGTATTAAGGCCAAAGAGTGAGCCATAATAAAAATTTTTGTAGGGCCAAGAGGTGAGACCTCTTAAAAATTGTTTGTAGGCCCAAGAGGTGAGCCATGAGAAAAATTGTTTGTAGGCC
>ONZH01000616.1:0-39937 GCA_900303285.1 Rhinella marina | reverse complement strand
AAGAGACGGGTGACAAACAAAAACCTACAAATTCTGACAAAATGCAAGCATTGATTGTGCAAGAATGGACTGCTATCAGTCAGGATTTGGTCCAGAAGTTGATTGAGAGCATGCCAGGGAGAATTGCAGAGGTCCTGAAGAAGAAGGGTCAACACTGCAAATATTGACTTGCTGCATTAACTCATTCTGACTGTCAATATAAGCTTTTGTTACTCATAATATGATTGCAATTATATTTCTGTATGTGATAAAAACATCTGACAAACACACATAAAAACCAGAGGGCAGCAGATCATGTGAAAATATATTTGTGTCATTCTCAAAACTTTTGGCCATGACTGTAGATTATAGGTGTAGGTGTGTATGTGTAGCATATATATGATGTATATATGTATGTTGATGTAACACAGTTAAGTTAAGTCACATTATTATGATCACCAGCTAATATCCAGAGTAACTGACGTGTGCAGAACAGACAGCAACTAGAAGGGCTGGCAGTGACTCAATAGGGTCCTAGTAGGTTGTCACAGGTATCTGGAGTCATGCTAGCTGTAGTGCCTCCCATAGCTGCTGGAAGGTAAATGGTGGAGGATCTGTAGGCTGAACATTATATTCGAGGTGGTCACACATTTGGGTTCAAGTCTGGGAATTAGGATACAAGGGGAATACTTAAAAGCCTTTGTCATGCTTTTCCAACCAGTGTCAGACATTTCTAGTGACATGTCACATTGTTTTTCTAGTGTGGCCTTCCACATGGATGAGTGAGCCCAGAGAATGCCACAAAAACATCATATCATAATTAGAGATGAGCGAATCATCCAAAATTCGCTTCGCCGAATATTCGACGAATTTCTGAAAAGATTCGTACTTAAACGAATTTATTCGGTCAAATCTACGTTCAAAAAAACAATTGTTGTTTTGCGAACATTCCTGCACAAATCACGAATGTACAGTCAGCGTAGTTCAAAGTACGCAATACGTAAGGATTAGCGTATAAAAGTGCGTACAAATCCTTAGCGTACTATTAACGCACGAATGCGTCATACGCACGAGGCTAGGCCGCGGCGTACAGTCTTTAGAGTCAGTCCATATAAGGTAGAAAAATAAGGTGCTCACTGTTAGCTATCCAGCTAAGTGCATAATTTACTAAAAACATTGGACAATAAGTGCATAATAGGACACATACATTGCAGTACCTGAAAAAGAATACACACAATGGGCTAAAGTGCTGAACCAGTAAAAACAGTGTAGCTAAAATACAGCAACAACATAAGTATGCAAACATTTTAGTGCAATCAATTTCACATTTGCAAGCATAAAAGGCTCAGATATACGTTAGAGTATCTCCTTGTGGCTCCTTAGCATGATAAAACACTGTCTGGAACACATAGTCCAAAATTCAATTGTAATCCACGTGAGGTAATATTGTAATCCAAACAGGTAACGTGTAATCCACATGGATAATAGAAAATAGAAGCAAATAGAGAACTATTTTTGCAAAGGGGCTCCCAAATAACCTGTGAAGGGGGGAAAAAGGAAAATAGGCGCGCTTAGGCACAACTGGGACTTTTCTGCAGAATGGGGGGAGTCCTGACAGCCATGCCCATCTGGGTGAGAGTCAAACGGGGGCAGTAAAAACAACCAAACATAAAAAGTTCCAACTAGCTCTCACCCGTCAGGTGCAGTCCATGGTGTGGCTCCCATAGGTCCTCCTGAGGTGTCCATTACATCACCCAGCCAGTAGAATGGTTCCTCAGATGAGGGACCTGAAGTCCTCCTCGCTGGAACTGCTGCTAAACGACATCAGAGGACGCTCCTGCCTCTTGTAGGCCACGCTCGCTGCCGTAGTAGAACTCCAGTGCCCTCTTCTTCCGGAATTCGGACTTGACCGGGTCCGGGTGGTGGTGACACTGGTGAGCGCTGCAGCCATTTGCGCTTTTCCGGATCCTCCTGCCGGGACAGTAGGGGTAAGGACTTCCGGTTGCAGCGGTTCTGGCAAGGTTGCATCCAGGGAAGTAGCCCCAGTTTCCCTGGCTGTTGCTGGCTTCATTTTCCATGGCAGCTGGTATTGGTGGATGACCGTGGATTGGAACATAAACGATGTTGTCGTCAGCTGACCCAGCTGAAAGGACTGTGGTCGTGGTGGTGCTGGCAGTACAGGAATCAGAGGCTCCAGCTGTGGCTTTTCCCTGAACACCATCTTGGGACTCCTGAAGGCAGCACAAGCGTCTTGGACCTGGTGGTTCATCTGGCCACACTTCAGGTTCTGTTGTAGGTACCAGCATCTCTGAAAGGAGGGTAACACCGGTCGCAAAGGGGCCTTTCAAGGACGCCATGGGGGTGTACTGCACTTGATCCCCCACGTACAGGCTGTGCCGAGGTTGTGGCAGGTACGGCCGTTTCACCGACCTGCGGCCCACAAAACACTCCTTTCTGTCTTCATCGTCTGCCAGGAAGCCAGACCCTCTCTCAACGGAAAACCACAGGACCATTCCCTTTCGGAGTTCCAATGCAGGATCTCCCGGCCTATGGTGGTCCAGTACCTGGATGACCCAGTCCTCCACTACATTTTTATAGTCCCAGAGGGTCTGCGCATGGGCCGTCACCGATGGTGGCACAATCGGGTTCTGCCTTATGGAAGGTGTTGTCGTGGATCTCCTCCTGGGCGATGAAGTGGACGCTCCAGCCGCCTTCGCCGCGCGAGCTACAGACGACGCTCCAGCCGCGCCAGCCACAGCAGACGAACCAGCCGCCTGATGACGAAGAACCACCTCACGATGCGCAGCTAACTCTGCAGGCGGTAAGGAGAATAAGGGCACTGTCGGTGGTTTACTCGCCTTCAGTTCAGAGCATGACACCCTGATGTCTGGAGCGGGCGGTTATTCAGGGAACTCGTCCCCAAAGGCCATCTGGTTCCAGTTGGGATGCAGCTCTTTAGCCATGCTTGCTACTAGCTCAGTGTTCAGCACTGGTCTAAACTGGTTCAGAGGAGGGTGGAGTACTGAGGGAGGAGTCTTCACTCCCTATACATGCAAATAGTTGGATTCCGGTGGGCTGGGCTGGTTTTTTCCAGTTCTGAGGGGGGCGTATCTTCACTTTCCCGGTCTTGCGGGGGTGTATTGTCATTTTCCCGCCTCACGCAGAATGCGTACGTTTCATAAGTTTCATACGTATCGTACGTATCGTTAGTGTTCAAAATTTTGCGAAGATTTACGAATAATACAAAGCGAACATGAAAAAATCCGGATTCGCTTCGGAGGAGAAAATTTCCAAGATTTGATACGAATCTACGAAGTGGCGAATAGATTCGCTCATGTCTAATCATAATGCTACAGACAACAACTTGTGTTCTTCCAGCAATGGTGGTGGGTAGTTTGTTTTCTGATGTGGATCGCCTGAAACGCTAAGGTCCAGCTATTATTTGACACAGAAAACATGACTTATCGGAGAAGACAACCCCTTGCCAATTAGTGGAGTTCCAATTCCATTACTCCAAAAAAAATGCAAGCCTTTTCTGCTGATGCAACTTTGTTAGCAGAGGGGCAGTGACCATCCATCTGTTTAGGAGTCCCATACGCAGCAGGGTTTGCAGAACTGTTGTATCGTCTAAATTCATTATCACTCCCAGATATTTTTGTGTGCTACTCTGTCTATTCGTGTAGTAATTACATATATATGCTGCTAGTTTGAATAGGAAAAAAAATCCTCCAGCACTGTTGTCCGCTGTTAAAATGCAAGTTATATTCGGTATATGTTAAAAGTACAGGAACACGAGCCATAACAGGTAAACGGATATCCACAACGTAAATGGATCACTGAAGCTTGATACTCAATTTCTCATTAATATACAGGTAGATTGCTGCTGTACCTCTTGTCTTGTAGTAAGCGATAGTGTAGAGCAAAGTGAAGAATCCGAAGTGGTAGTGCTGATTGGCTCATCAAAGCTGTCTGTCAGCCTGAGAGCCAATCAGGACAAGCCCTCCCCCCACTTCCTCTCAGGGTCTTACTCCTTAGTGCTTTTTCCTTCAGACATGTGCACATGCGCCATTTTACTGGATTCATCCAAAATGAACCCGAAGAGGTTTGTCTGCCGTCTGAAAAATGGGAAAATTCTGTCCAAATTAATTCACTCATCCTTAGTGGCCATACATCTAGCAAGAGTTACGGTGCATTCAGATAAGCAATGTTAAATTTGTTTGTGTTCTGGCCTGTGAAAATGGGCACATTTTTATTCAGACCACTCACAGATGATGTCCGCATCCTGTCTGTATTTCTTGCAGACCCACTTGAGTGAATGAATTTTGAGGGAAAATCAGAGCTGATGGAATGCCTTTGGACTTGGGAATGAAATTCAACCCTCACATTTCAAAACAGACGGACCCACTTGTGTGGTGAGTGTGAAGTATGTTTGTACCTCCTGCCCCAGTGTTAATGGTATATTTGGGTGGACATTACATTCACCACTACTAAACATACAGCAGAATGCAGCACTACGTACCTATTACTTCCAGTGACATCTCTTCTGATGTAGATATTCCCTTTCCTCATCCTCTTCATTGAGAGTAGACTATAATGACGAAATCTTTCAGCCACATCTTGTCTCTGCAGAGTTTGGAACACAAACATCCTAGATTCCTTATTTTTCCATCATTCTCCCCTTCCTGGTGCCCCAACATTTTTACCCTGTTACTGTTCTAATCAATGTCCCCAAATACTATACTGCTGAAATTAAAGCACCATACAGATAGTCCCAGCATAGTAATAAAGTCCCACAAATAGTAATTCTTTCCCAGACTGCTCTCATTAGTAATAGTGCCTCCTATAGTGATAATGTCCCCTGAGAGTGACACTGTTAGTAGTAGTAGCCTTCCATATAATGCCCCCTAAAGTTCCTCCAGTAGTAATAAAAGCCTCTATAGTGCCACCAGTTTCATAGCCCCCTCTATAGTGCCCTCAGTAGTTATTGTAGGCACCTCTATAGTGCCCCCAGTAGTTAATATAGGCCCCTTTATTGTGCCTCAGTAGTTAATATATAACTGTAGTGGCCTCATTAGTAATCATATGCCCCCTCTATAGTGCCCTCAGTAGTTATTATAGACCCCTCTATAGTGCCCTCATCAGTTAACATAGGTCCATCTATAGTGCTCCCAGTAGTTATTATAAGGCCCTCTATAGTGCCCCCAAGTAGTTATTATAGGACGGTGATACAATTGTATTTGTGTAGTAGAATTATAGCGGCTCTCCACTTAATGCAGATGGATCAAGAGGTGCTTGATTTACGGTACACCTAGACCGTATAATAAAAAGTACAATATATCAGTTAGTTGCTTAATCAGCACACTCACTTGTGTGCTGAATTATATCTGCAAGGATCTCTATATATATTATATACATCGGACATTTTACATTCTTTGCAACTAAAACTGCTTGATTGTCAAGATCTTGTATCCAATACTGTAGATTGATACAATTTATCTCCAGTTTATTCAGTGGCTAAGGTATCTATATCCCATCTGTGTGCATATATGATCACCTTGTGACAATCTTAATATTGAATCACCAAACTACTTAAAATAGAAGGATTCAGTTACCTATGCCACGGATGATCTATTATGGAATAAACTCAAGATACCTGGGAGACATAATGTATTTTTAATTTTGCATTTTTTATATATTTTTATACTTTTGCATTTTTTTTTATATATGTTTGATATATTTTTGTTATATCTATTTTACATTTTATTCTATCTACTATTTCACTTTTATGTGAGATGAAATTACAATATTTATCTTAGTTATTTTAATACAACAAATAAAATCTTTTCCTATGCAATTACCAACCTGTGAGTGTGCTGATTAAGCAACTAACTGACAATTGTATTTGTGGAGGCAACTACTTTCGGTGCCCGAGTAGGTCCACCATGGCACTGGCCCAGCTGGAATTTGAATAAATTGAGGGTTCAAGCGACTTCATCCTACAAAAAGTTTGACCAACAAGTCGGCGCCAATATTGGAGAGCACAGGTAGTATAGTATCTTCTCTGAATAGTTTTCCAATTAATGAGCAGTATATATAATATTATATAATATAATATTAAGAATTACACTCACTTCACGGAGGAGGTTGTCTGTCGGATAAGCACATAACACCTTCAGGCAATACCTCCCCAGCCGGGTTTGCTTCTGGGTTCGCTTCCCGTTCCCGCCATCACCTTCCGCAGGGCCAAAACCCTTAAGAATATCCTGGCTCAATAATGCCCTAAGTTCAAGAATTTGAATAAATTGAGGGTTCAAGCGACTTCATCCTACAAAAAGTTTGACCAACAAGTCGGCGCCAATATTGGAGAGCACAGGTAGTATAGTATCTTCTCTGAATAGTTTTCCAATTAATGAGCAGTATATATATAATATTATATAATATAATATTAAGAATTACACTCACTTCACGGAGGAGGTTGTCTGTCGGATAAGCACATAACACCTTCAGGCAATACCTCCCCAGCCGGGTTTGCTTCTGGGTTCGCTTCCCGTTCCCGCCATCACCTTCCGCAGGGCCAAAACCCTTAAGAATATCCTGGCTCCATCATGTCCTAAGTTCAATCTAAAAGCTGAGATCAAACAGGAAGATACTGGATCTTTCAAATGTTTCCATAAGAGGTGTAAATGCTGCACTATGATTACTCATAATTCAAAAACCATAGTGATTCCACCAAATAAAGAGATCAGTAAAATAAAACTGATACCCCATACCTTTTGTTCTAGGTATCCCATAAAGTTAACAGGGATGTCTCATGCCATATATATATTTTTCTTCTATATCTAGACCCAGACCGGAAGTACATTGCGTTCCAGCGTGAAATGCATGATGTCACTTCTGGTCTAGCACCCTGGAAAATGACTCATTTACATTGGTCTTTAAATACCAGTGTCTGTTTATATGTAAGTTTTATATGTAATTGCTTATATTATACTCCTAATGAAGGGGGCATACTCTGCTTGACCCCCAATCAGAAGCTCTACCTGTGGCTGCCGTCATTTTTTACAACCCAGAAGCGAACCCAGCTGGGGAGGTATTGTCTGAAGGTGTTATGTACTTATCCGACATACAACCTCCTCCGTGAAGAGAGTGTAATTTTTTTAGTTTTTATATACTGCTCATTAATTGAAAAACTATTCAGAGAAGACACTATACTACCCGTGCTCTCCAGTATTGGCGCCTTGTTGGTCAAAATTTTTTTAGGATGAAGTCGCTTGAACCCTCACACAATTTATTCATTGTCCACTATACAGATATCACCTGTATATTGACCACCTGTGCTGCCTATTATCACCCTTTATACTCCCTTCTACTTTACTACCTGCACCTTTACTACCTCACCATCCTATTGGCACCTCACCTCTGTTTCTTGATATATTTTGAACATCATCGAAATATATGAGAGTAACCCCGAGTTTTTTTTCTTCTCTTACATTCCATCTGGAATTTTCCAGACTTGCCAGATGGGCGTTCTGGCCTTACTGGCAGCTGTGTAAGGGTATATTTAAATGAGATGTTTTAACTTAGGTGTGAGCACTAAAAACGCTGTGCATATTTCTATCTATCTACAAAATAGAAAAAAGCAGCACCAGATGACAATCCTTGATCCAGGGCGGAAAAAATAGGCAAGAAAGGGATCATAGCACTCCAATGTTGATGTAAAAACATCTTTTGCATCAACAAGAGAGTGATGTTATATCTTCCTTTTCTATCTGCCTGTCTGTCTTTGTCTATCTATCTACATCACTGGTTATGATTGATCTATTTTCTCAGATATTGAGGGTTAAAGTTATTATTGTCTTGTGTATTTAAGTGAGATTATATGTGTTGACATGGAATGAAGCTTTTAAATGCTCTTGTTTTCAAGGGCATTGTTAATAACACCATGCTATATTACAGTTCTTCATTATATAGTCATACAACTATAGTGAAAATAATTTACACAATAAATAAAATCCATTTTAAAGCATCCACATCAATTGAGGGGAAAGCATTTCCCTGAGTCATTTACATATTTTACATTATCGTGTTTTCAGCTCAGTGCTTTTCTAATGTTACATTCAGAATGGAGTTTCAGACAGGTTTGCTTAAGTTTGAAAAATAGGCAAAGATTATTGTCAGAAGTTTTTATATTTGCATCGCTCAGATGAAATTAGAGGTTCTTATGCTTAGGTCACAGTTTTTGTTGACTGATATAGATTAAACTAAGTACTACAAAGCACAGAGAATAATATGCTATTTAAGTTATTATTATTATTTTGTTTTATACAAAAGGCTAGATGTAATCACAAGAGATGGGCAAAGTTTAGAAAAATTTGAATCGGCAACTTCACCAAGAAATTTGATTCGTTGTGAATTAATTTGTCACAAATCGATACAAATCAGGTTACCTAGGCCCCTCATCCTTAGGGTACAGTCGCACGGAGCTGCCTTGCTGCGGACGGGTTGTGGAGTGAAGAACCACGTGGCCAGTTATCCTGCAGCTGCCTCTCATTTAATAATGAAGACTGCGCTATATAGTCAGTCTTCATTGTTAATGGCCACGCGGCAACTTTAATGCACCTTTAAACAGGGGCTATTTCTGGTGTGGGGTTTGGCTGTTTAGGAGGGGGTGCAATATGCAAATTACTGTTGTTCTGACTTGCAATCTCCTGCAGGTTATTTGACAGTAAACAATATTAATCAGCTCTGCCATACTCACTTCTACAACCCCAGCGTTCTCCTGCCTTACAGGTGGGAGCCCTTCTTCTGCCATCTGCTTTTCCTCCTTTCCCACATCATCTAATATCGATGAGAATATGTCACCAGAAACATCCAACTCCTCCTCTCTCTGCATCCCTGCAGTCTCCCTGCACTCTCCCTCTCCAATGTTCTTCTGTTAATCATTTTCAGCAACACTGTCCCTAGCGCATAAGCACTTGCCACGTATCTTCCTATGTTTAGCTCTCAGGACAATGGCGGATACTGCATGGGATGAGGGTTTTATACAGCTGTGACATCACTGGGATGGCTATATGTGGATTGGCTGGCTGCATAGCATTATACAGTGCCTTGCGAAAGTATTCGGCCCCCTGGAACTTTTCAACCTTTTGCTACATTTCAGGCTTCAAACAAAAAGATATAACATTTTAAATTTTTGGTGAAGAATCAGCAAAAAGTGGGTCACAATTGTGAAGTGGAACGAAATTTATTGGATCATTTAAACTTTTTTTGTAATAACAAAACTGAAAAGTGGGGCGTGCAAAATTATTCGGCCCATTTACTTTCAGTTCAGAAAACTCACTCCAGAAGTTCATTGAGGATCTCTGAATGATCCAATGTTGTCCTAAATGACTGTGTAATCAAGTCTCCGTATAAATGCACCTGCTCTGTGATAGTTTCAGGGTTCTGTTTAAAGCCCAGAGAGCATCATGAAGACCAAGGAACACACCAGGAAGGTTCGTGATACTGTTGTGGAGAAGTTTAAAGCCGGATTTGGATGCCAAAAAATTTCTCAAGCTTTAAACATCCCAAGGAGCACTGTGCAAGCGATCATATTGAAATGGAAGGAGTATCAGACCACTGCAAATCTACCAAGACCCGGCCGTCCCTCTAAACTTTCATCTCAAACAAGGAGAAGACTGATCAGAGATGCAGCCAAGAGGCCCATGATCACTCTGGATGAACTGCAGAGATCTACAGCTGAGGTGGGAGAGTCTGTCCATAGGACAACAATCAGTCGAACACTTCACAAATCTGGCCTTTATGGAAGAGTGGCAAGAAGAAAGCCATTTCTCAAAGTTATCCATAAAAAGTCTGGTTTACAGTTTGCCACAAGCCACCTGGGAGACACACCAAACATGTGGGAGAAGGTTCTCTGGTCAGATGAAACCAAAATCGAACTTTTTGTAAACAATGCAAAACGATATGTTTGGCGTAAAAGCAACACAGCTCATCACCCTGAACACGCCATCCCCACTGTTAAACATGGTGGTGGCAGCATCATGGTTTGGGCCTGCTTTTCATCAGCAGGGACAGGGAAGATGGTTAAAATTGATAGGAAGTTGGATGGAGCTAAATACAGGACCATTCTGGATGAAAACCTGTTGGAGTCTGCAAAAGACCTGAGACTAGGACTGAGATTTAGGAGGGAAGTATGATTTTATTTATTTTTAATATTAATCTTACAATTTTTTGCACTCAAATGCTGCGATCATGTATGAATGCGACATCTGAGGGGTACAATGACAGGGGCGGTGCTATCGCAGCTCCCTGTCATTGCACCCAGTACTTACAAAAAATGCGCTTTGTGGCGAAATAATTCATCACAGCAAATTTTTTTGTAAAATTCGGCGAATCAGCCGAATCGAACTTTTCAAAAGTTCGCTCATCTCTAATAATAATAATAATAATAATAATAATAATAATAATAATAAGGATATCCAGCCATTCTCCCTAAAACAGAAAAGGCCACCTGGGTTGTTGTTTTCTATTAAATAAATGTTATGGGCTGAACTTACACCGATTACTGAGGTCCCAATATCACCCCTGGGACCATGTGGATTAGTGACACATCTTATGGGTATGACATACAGTGGTGCTTGAAAGTTTGTGAACCCTTCACAATTTTCTCTGCATAAATATGGTCTAAAATTACATCTGATTTTCACACAAGTCTAATAAGATAAAAAAAACAAATGAGTCAAAAATATTAGACTTGGTTATTTAATTATTGAAGAATATGATACAATATCATGTGTGTGAGTGGCAAAAGAATATGACTTTGTCTTTAGTATCTTGTATGATCCCCTTGTGTAGCAATAATGGCAATGTTTCCAGTAGTTGTTGATTAGTTCTGCACATAGGCTTGGATTAATTTTACCCCATTCCTCTGTACAAAACAGCTTCAACTTGGTTATGTTTCCTCCATGAATTGCTCACTTCAGGTCCTTTACAGTATTTCTCTTGGATTAAGGTCAGGACTTTGACTCAGCTATTCCAATACTTTAGCTTTATTCTTTAACTGTTCTGTGGTAGAGCAACTTGTGTGCTTAGGGCCGTTGGCTTGCTACATAACCCTTGTTCTCTTGAGATTCAGCTCACGGACAGATGCCCTGATATTTTCCTTTAAAATTTGCTGGTATACTTCAGAATTCATTGTTTCATCAATCATCAATGATGGCAGGCTGTCCTGGCCCAAATGCAGCAAAAAAAGCCCAAACACTGATACTACCACCAACGTGTATGACAGATTGTATAAGGTTTTTATGCTGGAATGCAGGGTTTTCCTTTCTCCAAATATAATGCCTGGACTCATGAACATTAACATTAGCTAATCTGAGAAAGGTCTTAGAGCTGCTTAGAGGTTACCTTGGGTTTCTTTGTGACCTGACAGACTATTACACACTTTGCTTTTGGTGTGATCTTTGTTGGTCAACCACTACTAGGGAGAGAAATAATGGTGTGGAATTTCCCTCATTTGTACACAGTGGGGGAGATTTATCAAGGCTAGCGTACCCATACGCCAGTCTTGATCTCCCTGCACAGGTATGAGATGCGCCTAATTTATTAGGAGGCAAATGCTGGTCTGGTGTAAGTTATAGTAAACGCCCCCTAAGCCCCACTCCTTTTACTCACCACTTCAGAAAAATGTAGAAAAGTGCACCATAACCTGTGACTTTTTTATGCCACAGTTGTCGGGTTAAGTATTTAGTAAATGTCCCTCTCCCTGCCTATGCAAAAGTTTAAGGCAGGTGTGAAAAAACTGCTTCAAAGAAAGAATGCTTTAAAAAATAAGTGTTAACCATTATTTTTTATTAATTAATAACAGCATCAGTTCTTCTAGGTACACTTGCACTTGCTTTTTGACGGTTGTTCCATTGCAGAATAAATTTGGAGCCAATCAGACGCCTCCTTGATGATATTGTACTATGGATAAGTATCTACCTGTTTTTCTCAGCATTGAGGACACCATTAATACTGACCAAATCCCCTTGAAGAAATGCAGTCTCATACTTGCAAGAAACATTCTCCATGCTTCACTATTGCCTGCAGACACTTATTATTATACTGATCTCCAGCACTTAACTTAAAAACTGCCTTCTGTTAAAAGCAAATATTTCAAGTTTTGACTTATCAGTCCATTCCGTATTTTGCGGAACGGAACAGCTGGCCCCTAATAGAACAGTACATGCTCTATTTTTTTTGCGACCTACGGAACGGAGCAACGGATGCGGACAGCACACCGTGTGCTGTTCGCATTTTTTGCGGCCCCATAGAAATGAATGGGTGGGATCGGAGCCCGCAAAAAATACTGTCGTGTGAAAGAGGCCTAATTGCAGTGGGAGGCATAGCTGAAGATCATGGAGAGGTGGTTTAAAGCTGCAGCTGAAATGATTGGGAGGCAGAAAGGATGGGGATATGTTTGTGGATTTTTTTACATGTGTATATAGTGTAATTTTTTTCTTTAACAGTGCAGCCTCTATTACAGTTAAAATCTGCAATGTTTCAGTACTTATCCTCACTGTCAGGGTCCATTCACACATCCTGTTTTTTTATCCGCATCCGATCTGCAATTCAGGCGAATTTATGCGGATAGGATGCGGATCCATTCATTTCAATGGGTCCCGAAAAAATGCGGACAGTACACCGTGTCCTGTCCGCATCCGTGTGTCCATAAAAAAATCAGCCTGTCCTATTTCTATCCGCAAATTGCGGTCCGTAGTACAATGAAAGTCTATGGAACCGCAAAAAATGCGGGCAGAACTGGATTGGACAGGCAAATAAACCACAGCAAAGAGAAGAGCTGGCAAAATGCCTACAACATTTGATGTGGAGAAACTTATTGTCCTCATCCAAGAGAGGCAAAACCTTTGGGACACCAGAGCCGAGTCATGACCGGCTCAAAAAAGACAGGTCTTGGGCCGAAATCGGCCAAGAGCTTGCAGGAAATGATTGGGAGAAAGGAGACACCAAGAAGAGACAGAGCATAAGTGCGTATAAACTTTTTACAGTTTGGTGTATATGTCTGACTGGATTATTTTTATGTAGTTTGCTATATAGTAGTGCATGATAACCTGTGTCTTTCCATCTGTAATGAAACTACTACTCCCACCATGCCGTGCAGAAAGGAGTAGTAGTTTTGCAACAGCTGGAGAGTTTTATGTAGAATTGCAATGCATTCTGTCATATTTGTTGCTATGTATTCTTACATTACGCAAAGTTTTAGCCTTTTGCATTTAATATATGTAGTTTGCTAAATTATGCATTGCAAGGCAGCTCTGTCCAGCAGCATATGTAAATAAGCATACATATGCTGCAGTTCAGAGGTGCATTGCTATACTACAGTTAGCTTATTTACAGCTTTATTAGCTGCCATGCATGAAAATGTTTGCTAGGCCCAAACACATTCATGCACAGGCAGCTGGACATAGGTGTGGCTAGGCAACCCGTTCCAAAGTACATTTATTAGCTGCCTGTGCATGAATGTATTTGGGCCTAGCAGCCTTTGTCATACAAGCAGCTAATAAATGTACTTTGTAAAGGGTTGCCCTACAACATCTATGTCCAGCTGCCTGTACATTAATGTATTTGGGCCTAGCATACTTTGTCATACAAGCAGCTAATAAATGTACTTTGGATAGTGTTGCCTAGCAACACCTATGTCCTAGTTTCAAAAATTAAGAACCGATGGAATTCGTGTCGGGACCAATTCCGAAGGGAATTAAATCTTAAAAAACGTTGTGGTGACGGGTCCCTAGCCAAGAAGCCATACCGCTACACCGAAAACCCATCAATTTTTAAAGCCGATTATAGAATTAAGACCGTAAGTAGTACAGTATATTTTTTATTAATTTCATTATAAATGTTTTCTGATTTGTTTAAATATTGGATATGCATATAGTTCTGAATACTGTATGAAGATCCATCTCTATACAGTATTCAAAGCTTACAATCATATTTCGTGGCTCAAGCACACAAGCATGTGCATTTAGTACACGTGCAGTGGACCATCACCACATCGCACGGGCACTGACATTGTTTGAATGTGGTCCATTATCCACATCCGCTGGTTTGCACCGCCAAATTCTTTTGCTTGCACTACTTATGGTTGTTGTGGATGCATGGCCAGACAAGCTCGTGTGGCCAACAGAATGGGATGATGTTAACGTATATTTTCAGGGCTAAGGTGCACATACGTTGCCGGCCCATGCACCTATTGCAGCCCACATGCACCGGGTCCGCTCGACACGGTTACTGTCTGTGTGCACCCCGCATCATTGATTGCACACCCATTCACTTGAATTCTATGCATGTGGCTGGCCCAAGTTTCGTGCTGGTTTAATTTTAAGTGTACCGCACACGCCCAGCTGGCACACGTTACTGAGCATGAAGTGTACTAATTTTTGTAGGTTGTCCAAACTTATCCATATCCTTTTTTTGGGTGTGAAATAGACGTTAACATTATCCCATTATCTTTTCCACACGAGATAACTTTATTTCTTTGAATTTGGGGTTGTTGTATTATTGATGTTATAAATTTATATAATTAATAATGTTGTCTTCTTTTAGAACCGTCGACAATCTTGAGGATGAGGAAGGGGACTCTGACACCCAACCAAGATCCTCACAAGAACAGCACATAGAAACTCCTTCAGAAGGACCTGCCGAAAATGTTGCTGTAGAAGCTCCTGCAAGGTCCTAAGAGGAGTTGGCGGAGGCTGAGGAACATCCAAGCGCCTCTCATTTAAGAGATCAAGATCCAGCCCCTAGACAACAGCCATCCCGCCGCCGTTCATCAGGTAGATGTAGGGGGGCCCATCACCACGATTCTGGCTTGCATACTCGACCCTCATTGATGCAAGGGTACTCGAGTATCTAAACCAGAATCGTGACAGTAAGGAGGACAACCTTTTATATGCAGCGTGTGCCTGATGAACGGCAGGAAAGGTGCATAGCTGCTATATGTAACGTTCATTTTGCATTTTCTGCTCCAGAAGACCCGCTAGACAAGGAACATTATCTCGAGCGTTACCGAGATAAGATAGTTTTAGGGAGAACAGTAAGCCACCCTACTGTCTCTCGACCTCCACCAGGTCGATATTACCCTTCAACCTCCCAAAGTTTTCTTCAAGGACTGTCTTTTGAGCCCAGTAGACAGCCGGCTGCTTCGTCACACGAGACCTTTTTGAACTTTAATTTTTTCTTTTACCTTTAAAATTTAAAATTATTTCAATAATTTTATGTAACAATAAATGTTATGTGTTGGATTCGATTATGTCTCTGAGTAATTTTTTACTGATTTATTGAACATATTAAATTTATTATCTCTATTATTACTTACCATATTTTTCGCTTGGGTCCTTGCACATGACCATGATTGGCCCATATGTCTCGGAGCAACATAGATCTTGTGCACAGGATCGCAAATAATCATATATTGCAATGATGCTGTGCACATGTGGCCACCTGCGGGACTATTGTCCAGCATTTATAAGATCTTTTGGTTTGGGGACAATAGTCCTGAGGGCGGCCAGATGTAAACTGCATCATAATAATCTATGATGCTTTGCAATCCTGTGCCCACGATCTATGTTGCTACGGAACATATGGCCTGCTCACAGACCGTATGTCTCAGAGCACATACGGTCAAGTGCAAGGGCATTAAAAAGACCATTTTTTTATATTTTTGGGCAAAACATTATAATGGCCTGATCTGAGGTCTGATGGGGGCAGAGTGTGCAAATATGGGGTATAGTGGCCTCATTTATGGGCTGATATAAGGTCTGATGGTGGTCTGATGTGATGTCCCCAAATTCCGGAGGGGTCTTATATGACGTCTGTAGAAAATAATGATTTTCTAATTTACATAGTCTAAAATCTGTGCTGCGTCTTTTCATTGTGTGCTTATTTTTACAAGCCAAATATACAGTAGTTAACATTATCACTAAATACTCATAGCTTGAGTAGAACATAAGTAAGAGGAAGCTTTATGTAAGAGGAAGATTTATATACTTGTAAGAGGAAGATTTATTATTTGATCATAATAAATCAGAAACTAGAGTACACAGAGCATAACCAAAGAAAATAAAAATCTTTATTTAAATAAATAAATACTTACCTTATTAGAATAATTTACATTTTTAAATAAATTTATCTTTTGATATCCAAAAAGAAAAAATGTGTTTCAGTACACAACACAGGATTCATCATGTAGCGGGTACAATTTCGTCTTAAAAAATTAGAGTCTACACCACACTTTTGAAGATGTCATTTGTAATGAGGTATTAGAAGGTATTAAAACCAAATTCCAAAAAAATTTAAAAATTACCAAAAAATATATTCTGTCAATATAACAAGTTTACATTGATAGTGGAATTTGGACATTACAAAATACCTCAGCCCACAAGCCCACGTCAAGGGTCCTCATTCTCTAGCGAGTCCCTAAGTAATCTAACAACAGGGGATCTAACTAACTAAAAAATAACAAAAATTTGAAAAATTTAGAATCCAGAATCAAGCTGAAATCAACAACTAGCACAGATGGCTTCCAACTGCCACGGTAATGCCTGCTCTGGACTGCAGAAATAGTCAGCAAAGAGTTCCCAAACAGCTAGGCCAGCCGTTCCAGGTCCTCCAGGCCGACTCTGATCAAATATGACATTAGATGCCATAATTTGATCTATTTCTGCATCAGGGGAGGCTTCATGAATTCTGGTGAAGTCGTGCAGGAGTACACAAGCCTGTATCACCCGGGTGGCATTCTCCGGATTCATCTGGATGAATGACAAGAACACTCTCCACTTAGCAGAGAGTATTCCAAAAGCGCACTCCACATACCGATGGGCACAAGTCAGACGATAGCTGAAGATGCGCTTCCGGTCATCCAGATTGCGTCTAGGGAAGGGCCGCATTAGATGTGGTGACAATGCGAATCCTTCATCAGCCACGATCACAAATGGAGCGGACTTGCTGATCCGGGAAGTCTTCTTGGCTCTGGCAGGGCAAGCTGGTTTGTCTGAAGTTGCTCGCCCATTCTGGAAGCACTAAAGATGCAGGCGTCTGAAGTGCTCCCATAGGCCCGATATCGACAATTACAAACCTGTAGTTACTGTCAGCTAAAGCCATCAGCACCACAGAAAAGTACTGATTGTAATTGTAATACTGGGACCCTTCTTTACACGGATATGTTTACCATCCAGTGCCCCAATGCAGTTAGGAAACTGCGCTGATTGGTAAAAGCCCTCGGCGATACATAGCCAATATTCCGCCTTGTGGGTGGGCATCACCGCTTCTCTGAGATGCTGTCAGATAACTTGACAAGTATGGCAGACAATCCCAGAGATTGTTGAGATCCCAAGCAGAAACTCGAAGTGCAGCGAAGCAAAGGAATTTCCGGTAGCAAGGACTCTGTGGAAAGAACAAAAAATATATGTTAGCAAAGTTAATGGGAATTTGTCAACAGGATAATCACTATTGAAGTAAAGCCATGGTGTAATAGCACTTAGTAGCTCTTTTCCAGATGTGTCATTATTACAGTAATACATTATTTTATATACTGTATAAGAAAATAATAGAAAATACTGTACCTCATGCTGAAAAAAATTACTTCTGGAAATGAGTTACTAAGTGCTATTATGCCATAGCTTGAATTGATTATCCTAATGACACATTGATATATTTGAATGTAAAAAATACAATTAATACATAATTTAAAACACTTACCTCAACGTGACAAGGAGCCGTTGCTCTGCAGAGATGCTACGCCTCATACTCGTGTCCATGAAGGTCAGGTCCGGATGGAGAGACCAGAAGATTATTGAAAGCCTCCATGGACATGCGGCAGTAACTCCTAAATTTGATTGGGTCCTGTCGCAGATCGTTGAAAAGACTATGGAATTGTCCCTTCCGTTGACGCTGAGCGACAATGGTATGAACAATGGTATGAATCCACTGTCGCCTTCTCCTCTCTGGTTCTTCGTCCAGCATCGCTGCTTGCTGTCCAAATCGCCGAAAAGGAGCCAGCGGAAGAGAACTGCACTCATATCCTTTGGCATGATGGAAATCGTTCAGGAAATGATGAAAAAATATGCTGAAATAAAGCACAGATTTCACCTCAGAATCCAAACGACATGATGAACCAAACAAAATGGCGCCTGGGTGATCACATGACTCTCTGATATCCTAGCAACAATAATTTATTCAGATTTTATTCCTCCTTCCGTTTTTGCTGATCCGCAAAAAACGGATGACATACGGATACATCCTCTCCGTCTTTTGCGGAAAAATTGAACGGATGCGGTTCGAAAACGGAGTTTTTTGCGGAACAACGGATCCGCAAAAAACTGATAGATTTTCAGGATGTGCAGAAATCAGGACGTGTGAATGGACCCTTAGGGCTGTGCTGTCAAGTTAGACCTGGCTGAAGCCTCCAATACTGGTATCTGGGTGATGACATCACCAGTCATATGACTACCAGAGCAAATACAGGCAGTGACACTACCTCCACCTCTGTTCTATACACATCATTGAATGCCATGTATCTGATACAGGAGAAGATAGAATTGGTGAAACTGCTTTTGTATTCTCTCCATGGGTTCTGGCCATGGCTAAGGACTTGTCATAAATATTCAAGGAAATAGGGCAGGCACTCTATTTTGGAGTCTACAGACTTTATTCAAATAAGTAGGTATAAGATTAATAAGTAAATAAAAATAATGATAATAAAAATAAAGATAAAAAGTGTTTTCTATATACAATTGAAAAAATATACACGTGTTGAATGGTATAGACAAAAGACCACAAGTGGCACTTTCGGTGGTTTGTCTATAGCTCTCTATCCCTCATATGAACCATACCCATAGCACTGCATAATCCTCAAATGTCATATAATGTAGCAGCAATATATACCAACAAATATATACAAAGATGTATAGACAGTCTTCTTAAGCTGTATGGTAATTTATGTAGTAAAATTGCTTGTATAATGAAGGTATAGTCCAATTAGCTTATTGTTGAATGAATGCATTAATGGTGATTATTCCTGGATATTTCCTCTTTATTATTTTTGGTGAAAACAAAGACTGAGTAAAATCAGTGCATGTTCTCTTCTCCTCTTATTTCCTATTTAGGATTATTCATTTGTTGGTGTCCATATACTAGTATCATGTGTTATCCTATGAGGATTAATATCAGCTTGTGAGAGTTAATATAGAGTTGAATGATAGTTACCTGTGGCGTCCCACTAGATAACTGTGGATTAATATAGTTAACTCTCACTGTTACTTTATCTTGGAATATTAAAATATAAGTGTACTTGCTGTGTCCTCATAAGATCGGGAGATATCCTTCTGGTACAACGCGGTCATCGGTGCCTCAATACTCTGCGCAGAGTTCTATTGGAGTCAGGACAGGTGGCACAGGTACGAAGTCAGGCAATCCGGATCAGCAACTAGAGAGACAATACTGGCAGGCAGGGATCAGGCGAGTAGCAGAGTCTGGAATACTAGCAGAGGTCAGCACACAGGAACATAAGCAGGATAACGCAAAACCTAGAGCAAGAGTAGGACCTTGACACTGAGGCATCTTGGGAGAGGGCTCAGCAACTTAAATAGGTCCAGGGTTGGTCAATGAGGACACGTGACCAACCCACATAACCTAGCATGGTCACTTGATCAAAGCACATGATCAAACAGCTCCAGCCCAGAGGGAGTGAAGTAATTCAGAGCTGGATGGAAATTCTGGAGCGGATCATGGTGCAACGGCACTACACAGCCAGAGCTCAGGACTGCAGCAGTGAATGGAAACCACAAGCAGCAGCTCACCGATGGACACAACGCCCAGAACGGCAGTGGTAAACAGGGGTACAGCGGCACACAGCATCTGCTGTTACACAATTCAACAATGTACTGTACCGCAATTCCAAAGTCTGCTAAATCTTCCTGAAGGTCTTTTGCAGTCAAGCATGGGTTCCGATGTGCCCTTCTACCAATCTTACAAGCAACTGTCTCTGAACTCTTTCTTGGTCATTCAGATCTTCTCTCGTCCTCCACTATTTCTGTTAACTGCCATTTCTTAATTACATTTTGAACTGAGAAAACATCAGCTTGAAAACACTTTGCTTCTTGTAGCCTCCTCCATCTTTGTGGGCTTCAACCATTTTCATTCTCAGAGTGTTAGGCAGATGCTTAGAAGAACCCATGGCTGTTGTTTTTTGTGACAAGGTTAGAGGAGTCTGAGTATTTGTAAAGCTTTGAAGTTTTCATCACCTGACCTTTCCCAATGATGATTGTTAACAAGCCTAAACTCTAACAGGCTTGAAGTCACAGTTATCTGAGCACTGAAATCCCATTGTTTCCCATACTTTTGCAAGGTACTCCTTTCCTTTTTTACTCTAAAATTGTACATAAATCAAAGCAATATGTTGAAACACTGCCGAAAGCAACCGGAATGCCAGCTGACCCCATTAAGTATAATGGGGTCCGGCGGAGATCCAGCCACATTCCGGCAAAAATACAGAGAATTGGCTATACACAAACTGCTGCCCACTTCCCTATATTGTCTGCCAGAATAGACGGCCGGATCCCCGTGCTGCAGATGTAAAAGTAACCTTAAATGGAGGCATTTTCTGTTGGATTCTCTGAAAAACATTTGTGGCATGCATCAATGCTTGTGGATCTATATTTCTCCTCCATTTAGGATCCACTCGTAGATTTAGCTAAAATGTATCCAGATGGTACCAAACTGCCCTCTGTGATTTATGGCTTATATGTGTTTTCATTGGAAATGTAATGACTAAAGTACCAGGATCATGTTTACCTCCATAAATACTGAATTTTAACTATTCTTGAAATATTCTCTATATATACTGCATAAGTCTTACATGTAATTAGAGGAGAATGGGCATTTGCTTTGACTATGTAAATTAATGCTATTTTTAAATTTGAAGGGTATATGACTTTCTAATGAAATTACTGAGTTCTCTAGTTTCGTGTGTGTGCGGTTTCCCCTTAAGTGATTTATATTCAGGTTGCCTTTGATCAGTGCTGTTTCTGCAATCTAAAACACCTGCTGTGGATTAGCATGAGTAACACAGAGGTAATTTCAATTTATGCAGGTAGGGAAGCAATCCAGTCACTGGAGCATGGAGAGCTTTTGTTGGTTCTTCTATTGCAATGAAAGTTCACATACCGTATAAAACATGAATCAACAGAGCAAATCAATAAAAACCACTGGTTTTTATATCTGCAACTCAGACTTAAGTAAACTCAGCTGCCTACAAATTGACAGACATGTTTAAATTTTGTAGAGAATGCATGTAAATGTGATAAAAATATCAGTCAGTAACTAGACTTTTATTTTTGCTATCACAAAGGATGCCCCTTTCCCATCTGCTGCCTGAGTTGTCATTGTTGGTTTAGTTTTAAGGTGTAATAGAGCTTCAGAGAGGTACAAGAGCCCTCTATTGTACCTCTGTGTGCCTCCAATTTCACATTTTCATATGGAGGTTTTATCTGTAAGATTCCATATGAACCCAATAAAAAAGAATCAGGCTCCATGAGCATTGCTTCTAGGGAATAATATACATACTGTGCTCAGAGTACAGCTACATATTAATGGCTCCATACAGGCACTGAGAACAGGTCTTCACCATGTGTTTGAAGTTCTGAAGTTCTCATATTCTGTTTTAATTAAGTTTTGCTTCTTGCAAAAAAGTAACTAAAAATATAAAATGATAGTTGGATGTATAATAGGCTTACGGTAAAGGAGTAATCACATAAAATCACATCACATCAAAGTCATGTTTATTTATAAATAAACATAGTCCTAGAAAGTTCCATCAATGTAGTCCTAGAAAGTTTGATCAAATTAGTCATTGAAAGTTAATAAAATCCTTGTTTAACCTGGTGAAGGAAGATGCACAACAGCAGTGGAACTAAGGTTAAGTACCTGGACATGAACTTTTAATTAATTACCATTAAATAATAGTTATGCCACAGTATTTGTCATATCTTCAGTAGTGTTGAGCGAGCATGCTCGGCCGAACTTGCTGTTCGGCCGAGCATGCCTACGCTCGGGTCCGCTCGGTGTTTGGATGAACACCAAGTGTACTCGAGCGCAATGCTCGAGTCTCTTCCCCGCACGTACTGGCATTCATTGTAATGTTGATTTGTACGCTAATGCTACGCATTGTATGCTAATGCATACGAATTTGTATGCTAATACATACGAATTTGTATGCTAATGCATACGCATTTGTATGCTAATGCGTACGCATTGTGCGCTAATGCGTACAAATTCAGTTAATTAGCATAGTTTTACGAGTGAAAGGAGTAAAAGAGGAGAAGTCGCGATTCTGACCTTTTTCTATTAACCAGACACCCTCCCCTCTTCCAAGCGGGGGGTGCCTGGTTTAGTCCTATTGACTAACATTATGCTCGGGTGCTCGGCCAAGCACCCGAGCATACGAGCACAGAGGTGCTTGCTCAACACTAATCTTCAGTAGAGTTGAAAGGAGCTGCAATGGACATCTGATACCGCTGCTCCAGTACGACAGTAGAACACAGGATCACCATTCTCGTGATAGGTGTAGGCCCCAGCAGTCAAACCTCCACCAATCAGACCCTTATCCCCACCCTCTTTAAACAAGTGGAATGGTCTAAATATGTTGCAAGAACAACTGTTGGAGATTATCAGGGATGAATGGAGCATACACAGTAGTAATTTTAGTATCATGGATTGGTAGTAATAGTTGGTATGGAAAATGAAGATAACATTGTTTCCATTTTCAGGATATAAATAAAGATCCCTTTTCAATGGCTGATGGTATCGGGAAGGAACCTTCTTAAAAATTGACCTATATAAAGGTTCTGCTTATTTATTGAGTGAAAGCATCATTGATGTGAACACAAAAATCATAATTTCTGGGTAGCAAAACATCCTGAGTAAACAGAGATCTGCTGCCCAGAAACAATAATTCTCTATGGGGACGAGCGATCACTAGTCCCTATAAGGAGGAGATAATTTCTGCATGTACATGCAGTTCTCACCTACTCTGACGAGCAGGCAATTATCGGGAATGAATTATGTTCCTGATAATTGCCTATTCAGTCAGACTATGTAAAGGGGTCTTTAGTAAGCTGCAAAGATATATAAGTGGAGCAGGATTTCCATTAAAGACCCCTTTACATGGGCGGACCTAGCAGGCAAATATATTGACTGCTTGTTATAGGAGATGAAAGCTGCATTTACATTCAGTAATCACCTCTGTTATATGGGCACATGCGATCACTACAGGGACCAGTTATCAGAAATGAGCGTTTCCAGGAAAGCACCTTCCCGATAATTGATCCCATTGTTGGCCCATGTAAAGGGTCATTTAACACATTAATTGTTTTTTGAAGGAAGTGAATATAAAGATATAAATTTATTTAAGAAAAAAATAAAAAAGCACTGAATATTAAACATAAATTTACTTGCAATATATGCAAACATTTAGGGGTTGACTAAGAATTGTCTTGGTAATAATGGTCAAAGACCCACATGCTTTTTCTTTTTTACTTTTACCTTTTTATATACAATCAATCCTTTTTCTAGTGCTCCATTTTCATTTAAATGAGTTTTCTGGGATGTGCCTGATATTATAAAACTCTATCCACAGTCATTTGTCTAGTACAACAACTACACTTTCATCTTATTGTTACATTGTTCAGTGGCTGCATTGGAATATTACATCCCTGTGAATGAGTTGTGATTGAGGCAAATTTCACCACAACCTGCAGCTAATGGCTGACACAGCTAACGTATAGCTTTACTGTATATTCTTTTTTTATATCCCTTCGTAGAGCTGTATTGTTGGATTATAAAATTCTACGTGTCTACAGCTTCCATTATACAGACATTAATGCTTATGATTTAAATAATCTCATCTAGTAGTGGGTTTAGACACCAAGAAGGACATTTATTAATTAACAGTTTTCTGTTGTAAAAATGTCACAAGTGATGTCTACATACATTTGGTTCATATTTTTGTGACGGTCAAATTTTGTGACATTTGGTGAAATGTAAGTCAGGCTTTCAGATTAGAACCCCTGATTTATGATTTGCAACTTTTTAAGAAGTTGCAAAAAAGTTGCATCTCCACACCAGGCAACCCCATGGAGTACTTTTACAAAAGTGTGGTGTATATTGTATTTATGCAAAATTCATTATTATTGTGCATCATTTTATAAGTTTCAGAGACTTTATAACGTTTCAGCCTCTTGTGAAATGCATGCTTGGAACTCCCGGACCAGGATATATTGTATAAATTTCCAGCATAGTCGTTCACTGATAAAATCCACTTTTATTCCAAACATTAAAAAATGTTACAGAAATTTGAGCCATTGACTTGGTTTACATATTTCGACAAAAGGCCTTACTCATAACCTATTTATGATTAAGACCTTGTGTCAAAACGCATAAACCAATTCAATAGCTCAACTTTCTGTAACATTTTTAATGTTTGGAATAAATGATGGTGCTGGAAATTTGCTAATTTATTTTTATAAGTTGGCGCAAACTCACAAAGCAAAGACAGACTTAAAACTGACACCAAAACCATCACAAATGATCAATTTCCCCACCCCAAGAATTTTATCATTTACTTATATGAAAGGAAATGAGCTTTAGAGTGCTACATGTAAAAAAAAAAGGCCTCTGACTCCCCTGCACACTTTTCTATAATAGCTTCCATGTTCCACAGGCTTTAGTCACATTTTAAATATGTTGTATTTTGGTGACCTTTTTGTCTTTAATCTATTCATAATTCAAGTCTTGACACCATCAAGTCAATAAAAATAGAAAATGCCATACTGTGAATGACGAACATTTATTTAAGCAATGTGTAACATTCAGTGTGGTCATAATAACCACCCTAACATATGAAAGCACAGCATAGAAATAACCTTGAGCCTATCCTTTGAACAGGATAAGTAATTTCCAAACTTTATTCCAAGTAATGAAGAACTTTTGAAAACATTTTTGAAATTACCTTGTATGATTCATTTCTATTCATTTCATGATTTCTCTCAATAAGGAATTATTAGCATTTATCCACTAAGGAAAGTCTCCACAATTTGTGAGGCATTAGTTATATATAATTGTTCACTGACTGATTTCTTTTAATGTGTGGTCAGCCAAATAACATTAAACCTCTGAGGCTTCATGCAGGTTTTTACTGTGCTACTGGTTCTCAAATAAACATACTGCATGCTGTGTTTTCTTGAATTTCTGCTTTGTCTTGCTTGGTTATGTACAGTGTATCACTTTACAAGGTCTTTGATATGCTTGGGCACTTGATACATACTGGGATTACTGGAAAAAAAGAATGTGCCCTTTAAAAAAACCCGCCAGATGATAAAAAAATGACGAAATATTGTATGTAATTATAATTTCAAGTTTTAAATTATTTTTTCTACTGTTTAATCATGTGGCATTTACTTTGTTTGATGTCATGCTGCTAACAACATGACAATAGAAAGGAAAGCTTACTAATCTTCCTTGAAGCATACTGTGAAGAATTTTTTAAGAACATTAAATTTAAACAGCAAAACAGGTCCAAAATATAATTTACTTCATATAAAATATAGCTTATTAATCTTAGTCACAAAAATATGCACAAACCATTTCTGGACTTTGGGGGACATTTATCATTCTAGGTATGTCTGTTTTTTGGCAGTTATTTGTCACATGATCTGTTGCATTTTTTTTGCTCAAAATTCAGCAGCATTTACCCACTTATACCATATTTTGCCACTTTTCAAAGTGGTCTATGTTTAGGAAGTTTTGTGTTAAGACTTGTTTGACTGCACACTTACTATTTGCAAAAGTTGCAGAAAAGTTGTATTTCCACGACAGGCAAGTACCTGGTGTACTTTTCCATATAAAGGTGTACACCACATTGCACTTGCACCAAATTTATTATAACTGTGCACCATTTCCTAAATTTGACACAACCTCACAAAGCAAAGACAGGTTTAAAACTGACATCCAAATCACCGCAAACAATAAATTCCCCTGTTTGTGTTTAAATTAAATTTCAAACGTTAAACCTATTTTTGGTGGTGTTTTTTTCCTTTATTTTTAATGTTACTAGTTAAAGAAGTATTCTGAAATAATACTGTTTTCCCACTGAGCCACTGACAGCCATATTTATGTTTTATGAGATATTATATTTATTTATTTTTTTCATTTTTATTATTTTCATTAAAATGGTAATACTATTACATATTTCAGGATCTATTCAATAAAGACTTAAAAAAAGAAGGTTGGAATACCTGGCAATAGGGTATGCAAATTAGCTTTTAGCAAGCTCTGCCTCTAATGCCACCAGATTGTGCCTTCCTCTGGATCAACTTGCAGGATAACAAGCTGAACTGGATAGACAGATGTCTTTTTTTCAGCCTTATAAACTATGTTACTATGTAGATGTAAGGTAGCTGTCCTGTAATTCAATGTTCAACCTTTTAAACAGGCCTTGAGACACAACTCATCTACGGACAGCTGTTTTGGGGTAATTGCCCTTTATCAGTGCAGATCAGTACTGGCCTAACTGGGTGAGAGGCCTAGGTCTGGATTTAGGATAGTGCTCTCCATAAGGAGATATAGTATCTTCCAATTGGAATACCTGTCATATGTGGAGGCCAGAGATAACCAGTGTTATGGAAACAGTTCACAGTTACAGAAAAATTGTACCACAGCAAGTTACGCTCTTCCTCTAACTCTGCGGAGTTAGCCATTTAAGCGTTTTCCTGGTGTGAGTCACTTTACATGTGAGAGTCATGTTCACTCTGGCAACTTTCTAGACTTTAAGAAGCACTCCCACAAAAATTTTAATTCTCTCACCTGTTCAAGGTACATGCTGTAAACCGTAGTGTAAGAGTAATGGTCACTTATAATCTATAGAATATCTATAGGATAGTAATATAGCCTAATTATGAGTGGTGATAGTATATACTTATATGTGCATATACTTTTGCTTGAATTATAATCAGGAAAAACTACTGTAACCTTTTATTATTCATTCCACAGAGAACTAATTTTGGCCTGAAAGCTAGATTTTGAAGGCCATTTGTAGATTCAGCTGAGGATAGTAAATACAAGGAAAAAGGAGTGCTTGCTTTCCTTTGTTTAAAAAAGATTAATGACCAGAGATGCTGGATCTAAATGACCTTTATGACATTTTTGAATAGGTATGGGTATAATGAAGGTAATTTTCTTATCAGTGATTATATTTGTAAGTTATCCCCTCCTTTCTGATGATCTGCTGTATCATGTGACCAACACTCTAATTTTTTAAATAACACAGCATCTAATGTGTGGACAGGAAGCAAGTTTATTTATATATTCCTGTGAGAGCATCAATGTATGTCTCATAGGAATGAATAGACAAGTAACTGATTTCCTGTCTTTTGTCAGTCAGAGAGTTGGTCACATGACACTGTTAAGGCTGAGAAGGGAGGATAAAACTCATAAATACAGTCACCAGAATGAAGATTACATTCACTACAGATTAGATCATGAACCTTTCTAACAGGTCAAAGAATAAAATTGCTGTGGGATTGCTTCTTTACATTAATTTATTATGGCATATTAAGAATGTTGACAATAATAATAGTTTCAATTTATTTTACAGATGTTAAACCGTATTCTTGTGTGTCTGGGAGGAATCTGGATTTTTAATGAAGGAGGTAAGTTAATTTTAAAATTTTGAAAGAAATATTTTGATTGATAAAGTATTGCATAGCCATAAACCCTTTCCATGTCTAGACCAGATTTTATTATTCACAGTTTTTATTTTTACTGGAGACTAAAGGTGGTCATACATATTAGGGAACTGTTGACTACATTCTTTTTTAATGAACAGCTGTTCTTACTCAACTCCCCTCTAATAAACATTTAGGCTTGCCCTTGCTAAGCGTATTTGTGTTCTCGCTGTGTTGAGGAGAATAATCTGTTGACGGACTTCTCTAACAGCTGCTTAATCTTGTGAGAGAAATGGATTGGACATAGTAATATGAATCAATTCTAAATGAATCAGATTAGTTATGAATTTCACAAAAATTTGTCTGCAGAAGGTATCTGACGTTTTATGATTTGTTTCTGAAGAGTTGTGTAATAACAGCACCCAGTGCCTTTTTACTGTAAAAAATTGGTGGGGAAAACCATGAGAGAGGAAGAAGATGGAGGATCACATGACACTGGGAGAAAATTGATGGGAGGGCTTTCCCTGATTGGCAAAGAGGCTGACAGACAGCCTGCATCAGCCAATCAAGGGCAAAATTGAGGAAGGACATTTGTGGAGAATGTCATAGAATGGCAACTTTTGACCTGGAAGGGTGTCATGTGGCAGTGTCTGACTAAAAGTTATTACAGACTCAAGCCACTAATGTAGTGTGAGTGTAGGGAGAGAATAAAGAAATATAACTGGGTGGATTTTAGGGAATTTCATCAGGGAAAGCTTTGAGGTAGTGAGGGGTTTTCACCCAGTCATGTGCTGGCAGCTAGTTCTGCATTACAAAGCCCAGTAAGAAACTTATTTTCTGTTTATGAACAGACAACTTTAAAAACGACACAAAACAGCATATTAATGTAAGATTATGGGTAGTTATAGAAAAAGCAATAGTGCATTAATGCCATTTTTATACCTGTAGATTGTTATAAAACGTGTTTATTGCTACAAAAACAATACTAAAATAACACCATTTTTATACTTGTGGCATATTATTAAACACTTTGCATATTGCTACAAGATAGCGAGTAGTTACAGCAAAAGCAATTCTGCAACAATGTTATTTTTTGTACCCGTGATATTTAACGCATAATTTGAACACGTTTGACTACAAACATTGCATTATTATATCCATGTTAGTGAACACACTACTGCTTCAGACCATTTAGTTCAAAGCTATTTTTCTACAAAAGTTGCATTGTTATATCCTTGATATTAAACACAAACTGTAGTTCAGATATTTTGCCACAAATTTTGCATTGTTATATCCTTGTCTGCATTACTGCATCAGGCTGTGTAGTTCAAATACATTTTACCACAAACATTGCATTGTTAATATCCTTGTTATTAAAGGGTTATTCTCATTTTAGACAATGGGGGCATATCGCTAGGATATGCCCCCCTTGTCTTATAGGTGCGGGTCCCACCGCTGGGACCCGCACCTATCTCCAGAACGGAGCCCCCGAAATGAATGAGGGCGCACTGCGCATGCGCAGCCGCCCTCCATTCATTTCTATGGGGCCGCCGAAAATAGCCGAGCGCTGGCTCGGCTACTTCCGTCGGCTCCATACAAATGAATGGGAGCGCACCGCGCATGCACGGCCCGGCTCCCATTCATTTCTATGAGCGGCGCGGGGAGCTGCGCCTGGTGGTGGCCGGACCCCCGGAAACCTGGGGTCCTCCAGGCGCAGCGCTCCCCGCTCCGTTCTGGAGATAGGTGCGGGTCCCAGCGGTGGGACCCGCACCTATAAGACAATGGGGGCATATCCTAGCGATATGCCCCCATTGTCTAAGATGAGAATACCCCTTTAAATGCATTACTGCATTAGACCATGTAGTCCAAAGACATTTTACCACAGAAATTGCATTGTTATACCCGTGATATTGAATGCATAGTTCAAAGATGATGTAACAGTTACCTCCAAAGTGATCAGAAATTCAGTTATCGGTGCTGGGAAATCTAGTAACAAAAAAAGAAGGAAGAAACCGCCAAACACAGTACCTTATCAATTAAAACTTAACATTTACTGGTTTGGTATAAAATACTCAAATGTGCTAAATTATAACACATAGATTAAACTTACTGAAGTGCTGGACAGTGAGCCAGTGCACATAAAAAAGAATGATCTTACCAGATGCAGCTTGTATAGTTTGAGGCAATCTAGAGAGATTGTTCAGAGGGGTAGAGCTGTGCCCCTGTGAACCTAGTGAGCCCCTACTTGGCCTCAACTAAGCTAATTGTTCAGTTTGGTTGGAGCACCCACCAGAAAGGAGCGACCCCTTTAGGCCATTCTTAGTCAATAGCTAGGATATCCTATTGCAGCCCTAATGCAGGTGGTTCCAGCTCTGCGTTGGTGGTGTAAATGATAGAGATGGGGGAATCCCAGATGAAATGACAAGATTGGTCCCGACGTGTTTCTGTTGTATGGTCTAATTTAATCAGGAGACACAAATGAGACTGAGCCTCATTTCTCGCAAGCAAGAGAATCCACCTAGCTGTTTCATTTGGCCTGAACAGCAGATTCTATTACCTAAAATGTATCTAAAAGGATGCATAGCTAAGTAATGGTGTATGCCTGTGGTTCCTTTTTCTTCATTTACCTTGCCTCTTCCACCCTTCAGGTTTGGTGGGGATCATGATAAGTACAGTGGATTTATTAATCAATGTAGATTATATTTTGGTGCATACCCTTCTCACTTTCCCGCTGACTGATCTAAGGTGCTGTGTATCATTATGCTTCTGACACATAAGGCTACTTTCACACTAGCGTTTTAAAATTCCGGTATTGAGTTCCGTCATAGGGGCTCAATACCGGAATAAAACGCTTCAGTTTTGTCCCCATTCATTGTCAATGGGGACAAAACTGAACTGAAGACAACGGAATGCTCCTGAAAGCATTCCGTTCCGTCTTCAGACCGGAGAACAAACCGCAGCATGCTGCAGTTTGCTCTCCGGTCCAGGCATCTGCACCAAGACGGATCCGGAATGACCCCCAATGCAAGTCAATGGGGGCGGATCCGTCTGGTGTGACCACAATGGTAACCGGATCTGCCCTCCATTGACTTTCAATGGAGTTCATGACGGATCCGGCTACACATACACACATACAGACATAGACATACACATAAACATACACACACATATAGACATACAAATACACATACATACTTACATGCTCCCCGGCAGGTCTTCAGAGCGGCGTAGGGACAGGTCGGCGCGCACAGATGACGATTCCACCAGACGCCCAGCAGAGGGCGCTGTGGGGAATCGTCACCTGTGCGAGCCGTCCTGCTCCTCCGGCGCTCCGAAGACCTGCCGGGAGCATGTAAGTATGTATGTGTGTTTGTTTGTCTATATGTGTGTGTGTGTATGTATGTACTGTGTGACATGTGTGGGGCCGGAGCACGGTTCCGGCTCCACACATGTCGCTGCGGCAGTCCTGATCCGGCAGCACCCTTCACCTGCCGGATCAGGCCTGCTGCTAATGTGAAAGTAGCCTAAGGCTGTAGTCTGGGCAAATCCTCTTATTGAGACTAATGATGCGCATCTTGAGAATTTGGAAGCCTACCTTGCTTGGCTCTACATCAGGGCAGGCGTACGGTCAGAAAAGTGGGCAAGAAAAGTGGAGTTTCACCTGGCTTCATAACATCAATCGGTACTAATCTGCTCCATCCTCTATCTCTAGAGACTCTGGGACACATTTATTAAGACCGGTGTTTTAGATGTCGGTCTTAATAAGCCCCTGTGCTAGCGGTGAATCTCCCCTGCACTGGCTTCATAACTTCAGCACATCTAAATGTAAGACAGCTTCCTTGCTGCCCTTCAGTTATACCATTTTTTATGCCTAAACCAGGTGCAGAAAATGATGAATGAGACAGGCCATCCTCTTCCCCGCCCACGCCACACCCACCTTTTTAGAAATGGTGTGAGCAGTGAAGAAGTCACAGATTCTATTGCACCATAGCGTGCAACAGAATCTGTGCCAGCTATACGCCACAAAAGTGGCACATATCTGGTCATGAATGCCCCCCTTTGTATCTAAGAAATACCCTGAAGCTAATGCTGAACCTATGGAAGATTGACAGCATACAAAAACGTGAATGTGTCGAAGGAAACGCAGACGGGAACGTTGAAGGGAATGCAGACTTCTGGGGATTACCATGGTTGCAAGCTCAGAACCCTAAGATCAACTGGGAAACAAAAGAAGTGTCTTTTTCACTAAAGGTCCACTCAACGCAGACTTTATCAAATCAACCTGATGTACCGTATTTTTTGCTTTATAAGACGCACCTGATGATAAAACGCACCTAGGTTTTTGAGGCGGAAAATAAGAAAAAAAATATTTTGAACCAAAAGGTGTGCTTTTGGTGGGTTTTGGACTAATGGTGACCTGTGGATGACACTGTTATGGGGGGAATCTGTGGCTGATGCATTGTTGTGGGGATCTGTGGATGACACTGTTATGGGGGAATCTGTGGATCACACACTGATATGGGGAGATCTGTGGATGGCGCATTGTTATGGGGGATCTGTGGATCACACACTGATATATGGAGATCTGTGGATGACGCACTGTTATGGGGGTTCTGTGGATGATACACTGCTATGGGGGATCTGTGGATGATACACTGCTATGGGATATTTGTGGATGATACACTGCTCTGGGGGGATCTGTGGATGATACACGGCTATGGGGGATCTGTGGATGATACACTGCTATGGGGGATCTGTGGATGATACACTGCTATGGGGAGATCTGTGGATGATACACTGTTATGGGGAGATCTGTGGATGATACACTGCTATGGGGAGATCTGTGGATGATACACTGCTATGGGCTGATCTGTGGATGATACACTGCTATGGGGGATCTGTGGATGATATACTGCTATGGGATATTTGTGGATGATACACTGCTATGGGGTTTCTGTGGATTATACACTGCTATGGGGGATCTGTGGATGATTCACTGCTATGGGATATTTGTGGATGATACACTGCTATGGGGTTTCTGTGGATTATACAGTGCTATGGGGGATCTGTGGATGATACACTGCTATGGGGGGATCTGTGAATGATACACTGCAATGGGGGATTTGTGGATGACACTTTTATGGGGGATCTGTGCATTATACACACAAAGCATGTTATGCTGGTCCCCTCATGGCCCTATGTGTGTCCCCTCATGGCCCTGTGTAAATAGTGACCCCATTACACCGGGCTCCGATCACAGCATTCTTTACATGTAAAGTGTATTTATTTAATCCTCAAGCAGTGGCTCTGCTGTTTTAAACAACGGTAATCGTCTGTAGTAGTACTCACAAAGCAGCGGGGAGGCCGGCAGCGTAACGTCATTTATTTAGTCATGCTCCTCCCACTTCATTAATGAAGTGGGAGGAGCATGACCGAGGAGTGACGTTACACTGCCGGCCAAAGATATCCAGAATTTCACCAAAGATATCCAGAAAAACCAGGCCAAGCACCGTTCAGAAACCACTGCTGAAAGAGGGAATAATGTCAGTATCCTGATGTACTATATTTTTTTAATTAACTATTAGTGGCTGCCGTTTCATTCACTCTGAACTATTGTGTTGCACTTCTATTCTTCACCACTGGAGGCTGCTGTGTTTGCCTTCAGATTTGCCCTTTACAAAGATAGCCACTGTTTGCTGATTGAAAGCAATTTTGTTTCCTGATTGGGCCTAATTTTACCCATGTGGAAATTCAATCATTGCTTGAGAATTGTGACATGTATCAGTCCTTATAACTGTCTTACCCAGACTGTTTCTACTCCTTGTATTACCACGTCGCCTGGCTTATTCTATCTGGCTACCAGATTCCAGCTATGTTCCTAGTATAGTAAGACAGCCATTTTCAAGATCAGCTGGATTAAAATAAGTCATTGGTGTTTAAACACAAACTTAAAGGGAACCTATCATCACCTTTATGCTACCCATACTAGCGGCAGAATAAACTAGAGACAGGTGAGTTGATTTCAGAGGTCTGTCATTTATAAGTTACTAGCAGAAAGACCCAGCTTCGCCTGGGTATATTTCATCTGTTTATTTAATGTTTCTGTGTGTCGTTGCAGAGAGAAAGTCAATGCAGCTGACAGAAATTGATTTTTACCTTCATTTTTTCAATCCCTATTGGCTGTGGAGTGGGAGGGGGTGTGGTTTAATGGGACACACGGGGGGGGGGTTAAGTCCTTCATTTCAGGGTGGCCTGAATTATAGGTTAATGCCATGGTAATTTGAGGAAACACAATGGGTAGCAGTGGAAGAAAACATTGCTTTGCGCGGGTATATTTAATCTATTTCATTTAATGTTTCTGTGTGTCGTTGCAGAGAGAAAGTCATCCTCCCTCCCATCCCTGCAGCTGACAGATGTTGATTTTTACCTTCAATTGTTCAATCTCCATTGGCTGCGGAGTGGGAGGGGTCATGGCCTGACTGAGTCGGGGGCGTGACGTTGCAAGACCTGGGGCGGGGTTTTAAGACCTTCTTTTGATGGTGGCCAGAATTACAGGTCGATGCCATGGTAATTTATGAGGACACGCCATGGGTAACAGTGGAAGAAAACATTGCTTTGCATGGGTATATTTAATCTATTTCATTTAATGTTTCTGTATGTTGTTGCAGAAAGAAATCCAACCTCCCTTCCACCCCTGCAGCTGACAGAAGTTGATTTTTACCTTCATTTTTTCAATCCCCGTTGGCTGCGGAGTGGGAGGGGGCGTGGCCTGACAGAGTCGGAGCGTGGTTTCGCGAGATCTGGGGCGGGGGTCAGAGTGGCATGAATTACAGGTCGATGACATGGTAATTTATGAGGACCCGCAATGGGTAGCAGTGGAAAAAAACATCTTTTATTAGTACTGAATAGTCGTAGTCTAAAATTAGTCAATTTCATCTACGATTTTTGTGTGTTGTTGCAGAGAGAAATTCACCCTCCCACCCCTGCAGCTGATTTTTTTCAATCCCCGTTGCCTGCGGAGTGGGAGGGGGCGTGGCCTGGCAGAGTTGGGGGTGTGCATTATCAAGATGCTTCAAACGGTTGTAGTCTGAAATTAGTCTATTTCATCAAAAATTTTGTGTGTCATTGCAGAGAGAAATTCACCCTCCAACCCCTGCAGCTGACAGAAGTTTATTTTTCCCTTCATTCTTTCAATCCCTGTTGGCTGCGGAGTGGGAGGGGGCATGACCTGACAGAGTTGGGGGTGTGGCTTAGCAAAGCGCTTCACATAGGTGATTTAATCTATTTCATTTAATGTTTCTGTGTGTCGTTGCAGAATGGCTGCAGAGTGGGAGGGGGCGTGGTCTGACAGCGTTGGGGGCGTGACTTAGCAAGACGATTCGAACAGTTGTAGTCTATAATTAGTCTATTTTATCTAAAATTTTTGTGTGTCGTTGCAGAGAGAAAATTCACCCTCCCACCCCTGCAGCAAACAGAAGTTTATTTTTACCTTTATTTTTTCAATCCCCGTTGGCTGCGGAGTGGGAGGGGCGTAACCTGACAGAGTCGGGGGCGTGGATTAGCAAGACGCTTCACATGGGTGTATTTAATCTATTTCATTTAATGTTTCTGTGTGTCGTTGCAGAAAGAAAGTCAACCTCCCACCCATCCCTGCAGCTGACAGAAGTTGATTTTTACCTTTATTTTTTCAATCCCTGTTGGCTGCGGAGTGGGAGGGGGTGTGACCTTACAGAGTCGGGGCGTGGCTTAGCAAAGCGCTTCGCATAGGTGCATTTAATCTATTTCATTTAATGTTTCTGTGTGTCGTTGCAGAATGGCTGCGGAGTGAGAGGGGGCATGGCCTGACAGAGACGGGGCGTGGCTTAGCAAAAGGCTTCGAACGGTTGTAGTCTATAATTAGTCTATTTCATCTAAAATTTTTGTGTGTCGTTGCAGAGAGAAATTCACCCTCCCACCCCTGCAGCAAACAGAAGTTTATTTTTACCTTCATTTTTTCAATTCCCGTTGGCTGCGGAGTGGGAGGGGGCGTGACCTGACAGAGTCGGGGGCGTGGATTAGCAAGACGCTTCGCATGGGTGTATTTAATCTATTTTATTTAATGTTTGTGTGTGTTGTTGCAGAAAGAAAGTCAACCTCCCACCCATCCCTGTAACTGACAGAAGTTGATTTTTACCTTTATTTTTTCAATCTCTGTTGGCTGCGGAGTGAAAGGGGTGTGGCCTGACAGAGTTGGGGGTGTGGCTTAGTGAGACGTGGGGCGGGGGTTTTAAGTACTTCTTTTAGGGTGGCCTGAATTAAAGGTCAATACCATGCTTATTTATGAGGCCACGCAATAGGCAGCAGTGGAGGAAAACATCTTTTATTACTACTGAACTGTAGTAATAGAAAAAAACATAAGTTATATTTATGGTAACCGGAATACCTTTAACAGTATCAGTGAATAGAAATGGATGAGATCCTCAGCTGCTGATAATTACCTGGTTGTTATGGAAACCTGCCCTCCCTGTGTGTGCCTTTGCAGAGAATGGCAGTTGGAGTTTATAAACCAAAGTTCCCAGTTGTAATGTTGGCTAATGGAGATCATATTTTTGGGAATATCTCAGGAACGGTATGTCCTAGAGAGATGAGACCTGGTCTAAAACCTTCCCGGACACTTGATGTACCTGTGTGCCGAATTTGGTAAGAATCGGTCCAGTAGTTTGGCCGCGCATAGAGAACAGACAGACAGACAGAAAGTCATTTTTATATTATTAAGAGAAAAGTAAGTGGTTACCGAGAACCAACCTTACAAACATTGCAGACTGGGCCTGCAAAAGAGTCAAATTTTCATGAGAAGAGCCATGGTTATTTGTGAATTCCTGCTCTCCCTGCCCACCTGATGATGACAGTCTTCTACCTAGTTTTCTAATTTTCTTTATAGCAGAGAACTGCCAATCATCAGCAGATGGGCGGGAGAGCAGGAGATTAGGAATAACCATGACTCTTCTCAAGTATATTTGACTCTTTTCATGGCCTGGGCTGCTGTCACGAGGGAGACAAGGGAAGGTGCGCCCTGTACTGAATACCCCCCCGTTCTCTCCCTGCCTGCTTGCCTCAGTCGGCCCTAGGCGGCCGCGGACAACCACGGTGACGGTCCCTGCTCTGTATAAGTGCACAGGGAGGGACAGGGAACAATTGGAGAGACAAACACAGACGAAACAAACACAATATCAGAAAAGTCAGCAAGCCGGGTCATACACAGGAGATAACGTCAATACCGGGGGGTGAAGCAAAGAGAGGTCGAAGTCCAAGTCCAAGGTCAGGGTCAGGGTCAAACAGCAAATCAAACACAAGGTCGCTCAAGCACTGATCAAAGTAGTAACGCTAATCACAGGCGATTAGGGAGGACAACTAGTGGCTTTAAATAGCCCTCCACTGGGTCATGTGACGGGGCCCAGCGTCACATGACCTCATTTGCAAACATATGCACCAAATTTGGTCATGTGGCGTGGCCAGCGCCACATGACCCAAAACCAGGTATATAATAAATGTTCTGAGCGCTGGTTGCACAGACCAGCGCTCAGATGTCCCCGCCTGCTCGTTTACTAGGGGGGCGGGGAGGACGCCGGACGCGCTGTATCAGTGCGCGTGCCGGACCCTCTCCTGTGAGTGTCGTCATGGACGCAGGATGCGTCCTCGCTCCGGTGCACTCCTGGGAGACCGGCGGCACGGCAGAGGGAAGCGTGCCGCCGGCTCCCCGTTACAGTACCCCCCCTTCACGAGGGGCCACCGGACCCTTAGCTGGAGAACCGACTTTTCAGGATGCTGTCGATGGAAACTCATAAACAAGTGCGTCTGCATGCATCCTGCTCAGCGGTACCCAAGATCTGTCCTCAGGCCCGAATCCCCTCCAGTGTACAAGGTACTGGAAGGAATTCCGGACTTTCCTAACGTCAATGATTCTATGAATCTCGTGCTCCACTTGTCCCTCCACCTCGACCGGAGACGGGGGCAGTTCCTCTGGACTAGCGGGAGCAACATAACGCTTAAGCAAAGTGTGCCCAACTGTGCACAGTTCCTGAGAGAGAGCATTGGCCTCTGGGACCGCCGAAACAGCTGGAGAAAAGGAGCCAAAGCGCGGATGAAACCCCATGTTGCAGAAAAACGGCGATACCCCAGAAGATGAATTCACACGGTTATTAATTGCGAACTCGGCCAGAGACAGGAATCTGGCCCACACATGCTGGTTATCTGCAACATAACATCTGAGATATTGCTCAACGGACTGATTAAGACGTTCAGTCTGACCATTGGTCTCCGGATGAAAGGCTGACGAAAAGGATAAGGAAATATCAATCTTCTTACAGAAGGCCCTCCAGAATTTAGACACAAACTGCACCCCCCTGTCAGAAACAATATTCTCAGGAACACCGTGTAGTTTAACTATGTGGTCCATAAATACGGAAGCCAAAACCTTTGCAGAGGGTAATTTACACAAAGGAATAAAGTGACACATCTTGCTGAATCTGTCCACCACTACAAGAATCACGGTTTTACCCTCAGAGCATGGCAAATCCGTGATGAAGTCCATGGACAGATGTGACCAAGGTCTACCAGGTATGGGTAATGGACGCAACTCACCCATAGGCCGAGTCTTGGGATTCTTGGACCTGGCACAAGTATTGCACGCAGTTACAAAAGCCTGAACATCTCTGGAGATTGACGACCACCAATACTGCCTAGAGACCAACTCCTTGGTGGCATTGATACCAGGATGTCCACATAAAACAGAGCTATGGCACTCACCCAGCAGTCGCAACCGCAAATGAGCTGGCACAAATAACTTGTCATTGGGAGTACCAGTGGGAGCAAGATGTTGTCCTGCCACGATTTCAGAAGCGAGATCAGATGAGGTAGCGGCTACGATGATGTCAGCTGGCAGGATGGGCTCAGGAGGGACGTCAGGAGGCTGATACGCCTGGAAACTTCGGGATAAGGCATCGGCCTTAATGTTCTTGCTTCCGGGTCTGAAGGTAACACAAAAGTCAAAACGAGTAAAGAACAAAGCCCACCTCGCCTGTCTGGGATTCAATCGCTTAGCAGATTCCAGAAACATCAAATTCTTATGATCCGTGAGGACCGTAATGCGGTGTAATGCCCCTTCTAAAAAATGACGCCATTCCTCAAATGCCCACTTGATTGCTAGTAACTCCCTATTACCAATGTCATAGTTTCTCTCGGCAGGAGAGAACTTGCGGAGAAGAAGGCGCATGGCTTGAGATTAGTTAAGGTGGAAGACCCCTGGGACAGTACTGCCCCCACACCATCTTCAGATGCATCCACCTCAACTACAAACGGCTTATTTTGATCAGGCTGGATCAGCACAGGAGCATCAACAAAAAACCGCTTTAGCTTTTCAAAAGCTTCAATAGCTGCAGGGGACCAGTTGACTAAATCAGCTCCCTTGCGGGTCAAATCCGTAATGGGTTTGGCTATAACAGAAAAATTTTTGATAAATTTCCGATAGAAATTAGTAAAACCCAGAAATCGCTGGAGCGCCTTCAGAGAGGAAGGTCGCACCCAATCTACAATGGCCTGTACCTTACCGGTCCATTTTGAAGGAAAAAGGGGTGAGAATGTATCCCAAAAAGGTCACTTCCTGAACACCAAAGATACACTTCTCCCCTTTGACAAACAACTTGTTCTCACGCAACACCTCCAGCACTTGCCTGGTGTGGGATACGTGACTCTCCCAGTCTGTAAAAAAATCAAGATGTCATCAATATGAAATTACAAATTTTCCAATAAATGTCTAAAAATGTCATTGACAAAATTTTGGACACCGCAGGACATTACTTAACCCGAAGGGCATTACTAGGTACTCATAATGACCCTCCGGGGTATTAAAGGGCGTTTTCCATCATCACCCTCATGGATTCTGATCAGGTTGTACGCCCCTTCAGATCTAGCTTAGTAAACCAACAAGCACCCTGAACCTGATCAACAAATCAGGAATAAGGGGCAGCGGGTACCTGTTTTTAACAGTAATTTATTGAGTTCCCTGTAATCAATACAGGGCCTCAACCCTCCATCCTTTTTCCGACAAAGAAAAATCCTGCCCCATGGGAGAAACAGAAGGCCGGATGTGACCCTTGGCCAGACTCTCCTTGAGATAATTCCTCATAACTGACGCTCTGGAG